>JAXIVJ010002255.1:0-67500 GCA_036785665.1 Chirona hameri
GGTATGCTTCGGGGTTTAAGGACAGGTGTTGAAAGAAGTAGCCAACTCAGCTTCATCCCACATAGGCTGTAGTTTTGCAGGATTTACGGTTCCCCGCCAAGCTCTACACCACCCCTCTCCTCTCGCCCAGGCAGCTACAGCTGCTGTAGCAACTAGCAACACCAGTGCACCAATCACTCCCCTTCCCCCGGCCTAACCCCCACGCCTGTCTCGCCCCTTGCCATCCTAACCCGGCCGCCCTCCCCTTCACCGTCGTCTCCAGAGCCACCCCACTGCTGCCCATAGCCCCCCGCCACCACACCTTCATGGAGAAGCCGGACGGCGCCGGGTTCTTGGGCCACTCATACTCGGTGGCGTGAATGCGCGCGCCGGATTCGAGCAGCAGCACGGCCTTCTGTTCTGGCCGCTGCAGCTTCAGCAGGTAGGTCTTGTGGTCGGCGTCGTACACCTGCGCCACGCGCATCCCGGCCAGCCTGTATACAGAGTGCGGGGGGGGGGGGTGTCAGACAGGGAGGAGACGGGGGGCGACTATGGTGGGGAGGTGCATGTGGGGTGTGTCCTGCAGGGTGGACTATGTGGACACATATAATTGTTATGACCAACAACAAGACACAACTGCAATTAACTCACCTGTCATTAAGCTCAGCCACCATTGCAATGATATCCACAGTAGTGAACTTGGACTTCATTTTGCTTGTATGTGTTCACCCTGGTTGTCTGAAACATTACATTGGATTGATCAGTGGTCGAGTCAGCATGAACCATTCAGGACCAGAATGAAAACTACAGTTGTATATATATATATATATATATATTTTTTTATTTTATTTTAATAAATTTAGTCCGAATGTTTTTGAATGGATGGATTTCCTAGGTCAGGCCCCGCGCTAAGCATAGTTTGTTGCGCAGGCCCTGACCCCACCACCCGATCAAGCAATTCCTGGCGTTCGGCATAATTTAGAAGCGAAAGTTTTACGTGCCCGACATACCTGGACACGGTCCGCCCCGCCCTCTGACGTCACCTGACCTTGAGTGCGACCGCTGCCACCGGCCACAGGCCATCCCAGTCAGGAACAAATAGCGAGCGCCGAAGCGACTCGAACCCGGTCTGTCACTACCAGGTGAGGTCAGAAGCCCAGCGCTCTACCGACTGAGCTACAGGGGCGGGTTTGACAGTTAATATTATATGCATATATTAACTGTCAAAACCCAGCCATATAGTTCAGTAAGTATGGAATTCAGTAGGTCCCTGGTCCTGACCATGGTATAATGTTGACTGGCTGCAGCTCTTTAAAATAATGAAAGGCAAATCGGATTGAATGAAGGGCAAATAATGAAAGGCTCTTTAAAATATTTGCATTAATGGTGCATATTTAATTAACCTTCAAGTTCTTAGGCCAGAAGTATATGCAAAACACCAAAATACTGATATTCATGATACACACTTTCCAAACAAAAACTTTCTAGTATATCTGTATATTTTCTTATTTTGATTTTTATCTTTCCAAAATTTCTGCATTTAGACTTGTGCCCAATTACAGTGGAACTAAACCATGAAAATACAACAAAGTTTTGAATAAAATCACCATATTGAATACACCACTGATAAATGTATTCAATCAGCTATCGATGGACAGAAAGCATATCTGAATCAGGGTATAATTACCCAGAATTGTGCTTGCAACTGTCCCATAATCAGATTGGGCATTAAAGGGAGTGTGCCTACTCACATCGCTTATTTGGCGTTTTTGACACTGGTCTATAGAACATAATTTTATCAATTGACCCATGACTTCGTTTCTCCAGATTCGCCCTAGTTGCTGAGATATTCCAAAGACTCCAGGAACTTGCTGGGAGCAAAAAGTTATTGGGTAGACTCCAGAGGGCTTCCGCTACTAGAAGCACTGCAACTATCGATTAAACTGCTAGCATATTGTTTGCGCCAGCCAATAGCAATTCAACAAAACAGCTCGTGCACGCTGATAGCAGCAGCCGAACAGAAACTGGACGGCCATCACGTTTTTCGATGATGGCCGTTTTGATGATGGTCGATGGCCATTTTTTGAAGAAGATATCAATTTAGAGCTACGAAACTTGCACATAATAAAGTTCAGTGGCAAGAACGTGCTGTGCAAAACTTGTCTTTCTATCTTGCATGATGAGACCGTAATTGTATTGTCTTATGTGCGCCGTTTTACATAACATCCCCATAGTGGCGATCGTTTTATAGATATCGAGAGAAGAAAAAAAAGAAGAAGAAAAATATAAGTGAAAATTCAACTAAAGGGGCTCCAGATGTGAATTTAATTATATACAACAATCAAACCAATAGCTACTTACTGTGTGCAAAATATTTTTGACATTCCAAAACAGTAGGCATACTCCCTTTAAAGGGACATTTAAGTGTGTTGCAGTGGCCCAGACAACACTGTAGAGTGACAGAATCGGTCGTCGGACAGTGTCATGTCCTCTGATTCTGAGGGCGGTGACGCAGCTCAGTTTGACGAGTGCCTGTCTCCGGGGGGATTTGGAGGGGTGCTGGCCGTGGTCGAATTCCGGAGATATTTCATCGCGCTGCAATTACCGGCTCCAGTAAGAAGCGCTCAGCACCTAGTCGCGGCTCGAAATCGCCCAAGGACAGCGACGCTCCGGCAGCGAAGCGATCGGCCGCAGCGATGGAGCTTAGCCCAGCCGCTCTGACTGCGATCAAGCGTCTCATCGACGCAAGCGAAGCAAGGGTGATCGCCGCCTTCGACGCCAAGCTGGAGAGACTGGACGGTAGGCTATCTACGCTGGAAGCCCAAGTGTTGGACAGAGAGGACGAAATTCAACAGCTCAAGATACAGATGGGAAAGCAACACCAAGCAATGGAGGAACTGCAGGAGCGTGTTGAAGGCATGGATATGAACCGCAGATCATCCAGCTTAATCCGGACATGCGACGATTTCGCGGCCCAGCCTCCGGACGTTGACGCCGATGAGATGGTGGTGCGGACCGTGTGCAGACGGCTACCCGGTTTCCGGATGACGGTGGCGGACGTGCAGGTGGCGCACCGGCTGGAGACCAGCAACAAGGTCATCCTGCGGTTCGTGAAACAGCGCCTACGAGATGACGTCTTCGACAGTCGCTTCCAGCTGTTCAACACACAGGCCCGCCTGAGAGCGCAAGGTTTGGCACCTCTATATCTGACAGAGAGCTTGACTGCGGGCAAACGTCACCTGTACGCTTCTCTTCTAGCCTGCAGAAGGCCTGAGAACGGAGGCAAAATCGCCTCTGTGTTTACCCGACGTGGCACAGTCTTCTTCAGGACCGAGAAGGGTGGCCGCAACATCAAGGTGACAGACCAGCAGCGACTTCAACAGGTTCTGGCTGAGGCCCCCGCTCGGCCCGGGTCGGGCTCTGCCAGGGATGGCCGGGCGGACCGGGGCCGCGGTCGCGGGGGCGGCCCAGGCGGCCGCGGGGGCGGACCGGGCGGACGCCGGGGCGGGCACCGCGCGGGTCAGGGGGACCGCGGCGGAGTCTCCGCCATTCGCGAGCGGAGCATGGTGCCGTTTTCGGGCATCGAGGAGGTCGCAGTGTCAGCGGGGCTGTCGGAGGAGCGGCGTCGGCGGCTGCCGGCGGCGACGCGAGCCTGCCGGCGGACCGGGGTGTGGCGCCGGCCGGCGAGGTCGGAATGGAGCTGGCGGCGGCGACACCTTCGACCCGGTCTGGTGCTGCCTCTGCCGCTTCCGTTGAGCGGGTTCCAGAGTCGGGGGTGGTGCTGCCTGACATCCAGAACTGCCCGCGAGACGGAATCGCTGGCTCGCCAAAGGAAAAGTTAAGCTGAGACATCATCTTTCTTGACAGAGGGTGAGAGTATTAGCCCGGTTATGGACAGCTTGAACTGTATACGTACTGAGCCGTATGTCCTAATAATTGTATCTGTATAGATAATTAGGCCTGCCAAACGAATTATATAGGTTAATTGTGTAAATTGCAAGGGTTATTTATGGCCGCCTCCTGTTTTGCTTGGCTACATCCGTCTCACCCGTTGGAGTTGTAAAGCCCTAAAGCCCAATATTTGTAGGTTAACAGCCCCAGCTGTCTTGCCGTAGATGCACACTGTACAGGTACCATGTGCTGCGTCAGTCGCCTCGCCTCGCCTCGCTCGGGGTTGGCAAACGGGGATTTGCAAATAGTCTGACAATAACATTGTGAATTGCACGAGGCACTTGTCCGGGCGTTTATTGTGAGCTGGCGTGTCCATAATTTTTTCCAGACGTTTGGGAGGCGGGCGTACACTGCGGCGGTGCGGCGGCGGCTCCTGTCGCGGTCGTCACGCGGCGGGCTTCAGCGGTCGGGCCGCGGCGCGGCCGTGTGGCGTCATCGTCGTCGTCGACGCTTCATTTCTGCTGGTCGTCGCGGTCCGGCCGCTGCTGTCCGTCGGCGGGGCTGTACTGCGGCGGGCGGCGTTGTCCGGGCCGGCGACGGGTGAGCTCAGTCTCTGCGCAGTGAGTAGCGGGTCCCTTATGGCTTGATCTTAATGTTGCGCTGTTGTTGAGGTTGCTCTGAGGTTGCTTCCCAGCGAGGCTAGTCGTGCAAGACAGACGAAATTAATTGCATCTAGAGCTTTTAGGGGACTTAATTTAGTCGCGTCGCAACACATTGTGAATGTATTGACCGCTGCACCTGTGCATATGAACTTTAATGGGGGTGAATTCGACTAGACTCGACATGAAACTCCATGAATTACGTTCCGTGTGGGTTGAAATGGGTGACTGGCGTGTTTGGTGATGGGACTGGATTGGTTGCTTTGAGCTGTATCTATCTCTATCTCTAGAATCTCTAGAAATCCGAAGGTATCTCTAGAGATCCGAAGAACTAAGAGACAAGCACCTACTGCTTGTGTTGTCGTGGTATCCAGTTTAGTTGGTTTTCGTGTGACTGGCCGCCCGGGCGCCGGCCGCTGCTGGCTTCAGGTTTCTATGCCAGTCGTCAGCTCCGGTGTCATTAGGGGAGGGGTAGGGAGTAGGAGTCGGGCCAGGGATCCCGTTACGGGAATAGGTGTGGCAGTGTTTGGTCTCCGACAGATGGCAGTACATGTCGGTGACCCCAGTGACCAGATGGCGCTGGTGGCGTGCGCGGTGCTGACCTGGCGAGACAGAGACGGGGGTGTGTGATACGGATGCCGATCTGGCTGGGCGGCGCGGCGGTCGGGCTCTTTGTGGGTTATTTCATCTTGATTGGCTAGTAGGCATTAATCAGTCAGTTGGCTCAAAACAAAAAGTAACATTATGGGAATAGTTTCCGTTCTTAGCTTTAACGTCCGCGGGTTGCGTGATAGGAAAAAACGATCAATCTTCAGGTTCCTGCACACAACATATCCAAAGTACGTGATCACTTTACAGGAGACTCACTCGTCTACTGATATAGAACTTATTTGGGAAAACGAGTGGGGATCATCTGTAATATTCAGTCACGGCTCAGTTCACCAAGCTGGAGTGGCCATTTTATTGCCTCACAATTTTGGCGGAGTAATTCTTGGGAAACATAGTGATGACGTGGGCAGAATAGTCGGGTTGCGGTTTTCGCTCAATGGTGACCCATTTGCTATTCTTGGTGTCTATGGCCCAGCCGTAGATATCCAGCGAGACAAAATTACCTTCTTTAATAAGTTACGGGAGGTAATGATAGGGTTTTCCGAAGCAAATACGGTGGTGGCAGGGGATTTAAACGTCCAGCTAGGGCCTCTCGATGCCGAGATAGGAAAATTAACCCACAAGCGCTAGTTCGACGCTGCGAGAGATACTTGAAGAATTCTACCTAATAGATATATGGAGACAAAACAAAATCCATCTGCTCGTGAGTTTACATGGAGACGCACGAACCCAAACCAACAATCCAGAATCGATTTCATATTTATCTCTGAAGCGATAAATTGTAATTACGAGGTACGAGCGAAAATATCGGCTGGAATTAAAAGTGACCACAGCGGGATTGAGATAAGCGCCACGCATAGCGGACGCGAAAGAGGGTCAGGGTTGTGGCGATATAACAATCAGCTTCACGTATCTGATACGCTGTTCGTCGAACTAGTTAGAACTGAAATTACGAAGGCCAAAAACATTGTAACTCCGTATAGCGAGGATGTTAGCATCGGTCTAAAAGTTGAAATGTTATTAAGCAATATCCGGGTTATCAGCACTGTGCGAGGCAAGGCAATCGCATACGAACTGAGGAAAGAAGAAAAAGACTTATTGAAAATTGTTGGTGACATGGAAAAAGACATAAACACACTGAATGCTCAGCATAAAGACATTTATGCAGAATTAAAGCAAAGACTTGATGAAATAATGTCCATGCGAGGATTACAGGCAATCATTGCCTCCGGTGCCAGATGGACGGAATTTGGAGAAAAAGCGAGCCATTTTGTCCTGGCTAGGGGAAAGCAGCTTTCGGCACACAAAAAAAAACTATAACCGAGATTAACGTAGGCGGGCAAATGATTACCGGTGATCGCAATATTTTACAGCACTGTGCAGACCACTTTGGGAAAGTATATTTGGCAAAAGGTGTCAATTCGCCAAAAATGAATGCATTTTTAACCAGTGAAAATGTACCTAAGCTTTCCGATGCCGAAAAAGCAAAATGTGAAGGTCTCATGTCGAATCAAGAATGTAAGTACGCGTTGAGCCTAATGAACAAAAATAAGGCACCGGGCGTGACGGGCTTTACGCCTGCATTTTTCTTGTTTTTCTGGAACGAAATCGGTGATATCATAGTGGGATACGTTAATGATGCATACGATAACGGTTTTTTTGTCACGCAAATGCGTGGAATAATTACTTTAATTCCGAAGAAACAGGATCAAGCTCTTTTACAGAACAAAAGGCCTATATGCTTGTTAGACGTGATCTATAAAATTGTCGCAAAAGTTGTTACCATCAGGATAGGGAATGTTATTCATAAGCTGGTATCCCCGGAGCAAACAGGGTTTATTAAAGGTAGGTTCATCGGGGAAAATACCAGGCTCACTAGCGATGTGATAACCTACTGTGAGGCTGATCAGATCGAAGGAGTAATGATTGCCTGCGATTATCGCGCAGCGTTCGATTCCTTGGAGCATGATTTTATATTGGCGGCTCTTAAATCGTACAATTTTGGGGAAGGTCTTTTACAGTGGATCAGACTGCTGTATCATGAGGCGCAATTAACAGTAGCAAATAACGGCTTTACATCGCCGTGGTTCAGGTGTAACCGCGGCACTTTCCAAGGATCAGCATTGAGCGGCTCCCTGTTTGCGATGGCATTAGAAATTCTAGCAATAAATATCAGGGAAAATTCAAATATACAGGGAATTAAAATTAGTGGTGTTGAGACCAAGCTAAGTCTGTATGCTGATGACGTCACTGCCTTCCTGCAGGACCAACAATCTGCCGAAGCACTGATTCAGGTGATGCATGATTTTAGCGAAGCTTCCGGGCTGTCGTTAAATGCGGAAAAGAGTAACGTCATGTGGCTTGGACCAAAAAAGGGCAGTAATGCACCCGTTTGTGGAATCAAGGCGGTAAATAGTATTAAATCATTAGGCATAATTTTTAGTGCCAAGAAATCTTGCATTGCTGACAATATAGACCCAGTATGCAAGAAAATTGGGAACATTATTAACATTTGGAGCCAACGAACACTTACTTTAAAGGGACGGATAACCGTCGCCAGGTCACTTTTATCATCCCAACTGGTGTATTTATGTTCCTGTGTTAAGATACCGAGAAAGAACATTGCAGCTATACAGAGCAAAATAATGAGGTTTCTATGGAGAGGCCGACCCCCAAAAGTAGCACAACGCATCCTGTGTCAAAATATAGAGGACGGTGGTTTAAAAGCGCCAAATACAGAACTTTTATGTAAGTCGTTGAAATTAGCATGGATTAAACGATTGTTCATGTGTGTAGACTCACCATGGTGTAAATTACTACAAGCGCGTATTGGTAAGTACGACTTGACCGATTTAATGCGGTCTTGTTTGGGGAAAGATGACATCCAGCGCTTAAAAATTCCATTATTTTACAAAGAGTTGATATTAGATTTCCAAGAATACTCGAATCAACCACTGAATTGCTCGAAAAACATTCAAAAAGAAGCACTATGGTTTAACAGAAGCATTCGTCAAGACAGGAAAACTGTATTCATTAGCGGTTTATACCAAGCGGGAATCAAAATAGTGGATGATTTGTTAAGAGACGAGGGGAGTGTAATGACGTTAAATGAAGTAAAAAACAGGTATCCAAGAGCGAGGTGTGATTTTCTTAGTTACCAAGCACTAATTGCGAAAATACCACAGTTGTGGAAAGACATGTTGATGAATGGAAATTTTCATGTGCTTTCGGAGAAAGATAGAAACGAGCGGCTTTCCTTCAACATCAACGGAAAGGTGCTGAAGGTTACGGAAATTCGTTGTTCACATTTGTATAACGCTGCCTTAGGCTCTGACGTTCCCAGTGCCATTTCTAGATGGGAAAACAGTGGTTACAGTTTTGACAGATGGGAGAAGGTGCACACAATCCCGTACGAGTGCACAAAATCAACAAAATTGCAAGCGTTGCAATATCGGGTAATGCACAGATATATTCCAACGAGGCGATACCTGTTTATAAGGAACATCGTAGATTCCCCCTTGTGTATGCAATGTAACAGCATGGATACCTTGGAGCACTTTTTACACCAATGCCATGCAGTGAAAAACATATGGAATTTGTTGTTCGCAAAACTGAACACCACCGAATTAAATACCACGAAACATGTTGTTTTTGGAGCAATGGGTAAGAAACATGCAATGAATATGATAATCCTCTGTACTAAACAATACACAGTACAATGTAAGCTTTCGTCTAACACCACCAAGGTTACCTAAATCATCATGTTGATATAGAGCGCCGAATTGCAGCATCAAATAATAAGCTAGACAACTTTTCTAAGAAATGGTTAAATATGTTAGATGGGGAGGGGAGACTGAAGTTGTGAGAGCCTGTCGACCCGCGCCGCCGCCGTAGCCAGAATGCGCCGAACTGTGTGCAATACTGAACTGTAATGCACCGAATTGTATGCATACCGGATTCCATGTATGTACAGTGATGAGTGATCGACCGTGTGTTTTGATTATGATTGGTGTAAATAAATAGCGGGGAGCTCACGCTTCCCGTGGAAAAAAAGGACTATCCGACCTTAACATTATATTTGAGTTGTGATAGCCATTTTGATGGCTTGGCATTGAAATTAAGTATTGTAGCAGTTAAAACAACCACAATGATCTAATCAAAAAGATATTGGAGTTTGATTTTGACATCTGTAAAAAGGCACATGTGTATTTGAATAGGGCCTCTAAACTGACAGCGTCGTCTCTCTTTACCCAACTGGTAGTAATAGTCAACTTGTTTTAAGGTCAGCCTTGGAATATTTTTGTCTTTCATTTCTCGATCCCTGGGTGGGTCGCAATCTAGAGGCCAGCCCTATCAGCTGGAGTTGATGCAGCAGTTGGCCGCCAGGGACCGCTAGTGAGCCAGGGTGTTATGACTTCGCAAGCAAATGGTACCAGTTAAATATTTAACACTAAATATGTATTTATTTATGAATCAATCAATCAATATTTAGTGCCTAGTGGTAATATTTGCTTGTGACGTCATAACACCCTGGCTCACTAGCAGTCCCTGGCGGCCAACTACTACACCAACTCCAGCTGATAGTGCTAGCCAATCTAGACACCGGGCGGTTTTGCTTTTTCTGCGCAATAGATGTCGACAAAAAATTGTCCCATACGTTTTGCAGTACAAAGGATTTCCCTGTTATAAAAAAAATGTATGACATCACCAACCCAACTTTCCGCTTAAAACTAAAAGTTGAATATCTTCCAAGACAAGTATCTTTTGGGGGGAAAAAGTTAATGAACATGTTCAGCTGACCTCGCCTGACATGTAGACATACAATTAAGTCATAAGCGTGATTCAACAGCTTTCAAAAAGGTGCGACAGTCCCTTTAATGACAATAGCAATGGTATAATATTACATGGAATTGAATATGGAATCAGACCTAGCCGGCTAGCATTGAATCAGGATTGTTTACACTCTTTCTCATTCAGATCGAAGCACATATATCATAGGGGCTGTTGCCACACCCTCAACTGTATTAGATTGATGCTTCATGTTCTCAGATGATTGTTGCTGCACCTCAACTTAAATCAGCTGAACCTCCACCAACCTTAACCACTTGAGCAAAACCTAAACTTTTCCACCAGTGGTGGAGGAATGTATACATTAGGTGGCAACACTTCTGGCACACTTTTGTTCATTCCCATTCAAAGCTTCACCATGCTTAACCCGGCAGTCACTGGGGTATATTCTGTAACACGACTCACTGGGGGGGGGGGGGGGGGGGGGGGGCTTTTGTAGCCCCCCTGGTATCTTCAGAACTAATGATTGCAGCGGGACGCACAAGGCGGCATTCGAAAGCGCTCAATGAGATAAGCCTAACTCAAACTTAAAAATGTCAAATTAAGGTCACATGTCAGGTCACGGTCAAGTCAAACGTCAAAATCGAGGTATGAGTTTATGGAAAATACTTGCCATCCATGGCCTTCGATTGCGCCTATAATCACCCAAAGTGCTGTCAAAAGTATGATACATATCCCACATGAGCTAAAGTGAGATTGTTGGAAAAGATCAAGGTCAAGGTCAGGTCACAAAAGGTCACTACACACAAAATATCTACGAAAGTCATGCAGCACATGTTTTATGGATGCTTTTACGCGTAGAATTCGATAGTGGTAGTCATTGTACCACCGACTTCATTTACGTGAAGACAGTGTCAAGTTTAGGTCAAGTTCAGGTCACTGAAGGTCAAAATTTGAAATTGATAAATCGAAATGAAAAAAGCATGTTTCTATATCAGTTTTATTTAAAACGAACAGTGCTGGCATTAATTTGTCTGTATCCGGTCAATAAAAGCCAAAAAACGCAATTTCAAAATATGACGTCATGATTTAGCCATACTTTATATGCCATGACAGTTAAAAAAAATATCATTTTGAAATTGTGTATGGTAGTTGCCCATATGTTGTTATCTGACATATATTCCGGTTTTTTCAATATCTTTGAAAAATTTGATTTTTTTTTTGAAATTTTTAAATAATTTTTAAATTTGAAAAATTTGTGAGCATTTTTTTTTTTAAAGTGTTTTTGTGGAAATTTTTGGGGTCATAGACCAAAATTTTTGAAATTTCGAGATAGCTGGTTTGTAGCCCTTGCAATTTTGCTATCTTTTAGGGTTTTTGGATTGCATTTTGCTTCAAATGCAGCATTTGTACGGCTTGGCAAAGTTTAGCCGATTTTGGTGCCAAAATCGTGTTTAGTGACGCCACTAAATTCACTATATCTCGAGAGAAAAAATTCTGACGAAAGTTTTTCATTTTTTTGTTAAAAGGTGTAAAAATGATGCCCAGAAAGGTACTGAAATTTTGCCGTCGATATCTGGATTAGTTATTGAGATATTCCTGATATTCCTAGGGGGGGCTAACCCCCCCCCCCCCCCCCAGTGACTCGCAGGTTAATCCAGCAGTGGGATACAACCTCTTCCGGATTAAGGCACAGTAACAGGCCCATATTTATGGTATGATTTGTGGACCAAGCACTTTATCCTCCAGGGAGCAAGGCACTAATTCAAACTCTCACCTTGACCCTTAGGTTTAGGTTTATATAGTGGGCTTTAGGTAGACTAGGTCTATTCAGGGTCCACATCATGGAAGTGGTCAGGACTAGTGGTTGTCGGTCAGCGCCTTTTGTGCTGCGGCCCAATGTCGGTCGAGACGAT
This sequence comes from Chirona hameri, assembly GCA_036785665.1. Taxonomy (NCBI): domain Eukaryota; kingdom Metazoa; phylum Arthropoda; class Thecostraca; order Balanomorpha; family Balanidae; genus Chirona; species Chirona hameri. The sequence goes on from JAXIVJ010002255.1 coordinate 11,843, forward strand.
TTTAAAGCTGTTGACAGTAGGGGCTGAGCTGACCTCTGCTGGAAGTTGGTTCCATGCCGTCACCACTCGATTTGCGAAGAGCTTGCTGTGAGCTGCTGCCTTAGTTTGCATTATGGGTCAAGCAGTAGCGTAGCTAGGATTTAGCTCGGGGGGGGGGGGGGGGTCCGTGACAGATTGAGGGCCCACTGTGTGTGCTTGGGGCCCACAAAATTGAAGGCCCATAATTTTCCAATGCCGGTTTATATATATTCCAATGCCCAAAGGCATATGGCCCATTACCGACTGAAGGCCCCATGTACCGACTGAAGGCCTCATAAACCGACTGATGGCCCAGGCCCATAGATCGACTGAGGGCTCCGCAGACCGACTGAGGGCCCCGCAGACCGACTGAGGGCCCGCTGACCGACTGAGGGCCCCGCAGACCGACTGAAGGCCCCGCAGACCGACTGAGGGCCCCGCAGACCGACTGAAGGCCCCGCAAATCGACTGAGGACCTCGCAAATCGACTGAGGGCCCCACAGATCGACTGAGGGCCCCACAAACCCACTGAGAGCCACCTAAGCCCACTGAGGGCCCCATGTATTTACTGAGGGCCACATATACTTACTGAGGGCCACATATACTTACTGAGGGCCCCACCGACTGTTGAGCCTCATAAACCAACTAAAGGGCCCATAGACCGACTGAGGGCCCCGCAGACCGACTGAGGGCCCTGCAGACCAACTGAGGGCCCCATAGACCGACTGAGGGCCCCAAAGACTGACTGATAGCTGCCTATCCAGGCCCACTGAGGGCTCCAAAAACCAACTCAGAGTCAGATATGCCCACTGAGAGCCCTATGGACTTACTGAGGGCCCATATACTGATTGAGGGCCCCACAGACCGACTGACAAATGCTAAAATTGTGTCCCAATAATCAGTTATCCCTGGATTTCAGTAACAAAAAAAAGCTTGAAACATCTGAGGGGCCCCATCTAGAATAAAACCGGACTAAAAAAAAAACACCACGGGTGGGTCCTAGGACCCCTAGGACCCCCCCCCCCCCCTGTGGCTACGCCACTGGGGTCAAGCAGCATATCCTTGTGACCAAGGCACTTAAACTTATTGGGGCTGTTCCAGCGCCTTGAGCCGGATTAGGTTGAGGTGTAACCAGTGGAGGTGCTGTGGAGCAGTATGCGGGAATGAGTGGTAGAGACTCAGTGAAATTATTAGCTGTTGGCCATCATTTGTTCGGGTTGAAACATGACATTTCTTCTCTGCTGTAATATAGCCATTCTTTTATTCCTTGAAGTCTTGCATTTTACAGTGTGTCAGAAATTTGTTCAGGTATTTTTATCCACCATACTCTTGCATTGTGTTCTGGAGAAGGTAATCAGTTCAAAAGTAGACCATTTTACTTTTCCCAAAAAAACTGTCAACAAATAAAACCAAGAGATTCAATGCAAAAACTGGTATTGGTAAAAACTGGTAAACTGACTTTGCCCAATCTCATCAGCTTGATGAGTGGTTGATATTTTGTTCATCCGGTTGAGGTTGGTGGAGGCTCAACCACTTTTAGTTGAGGCGCAGGAACAGCCAGTGGAGAAAATAAAGCCTCAGCATAATCCGGTTGAGGGCGATGGAACAGCCCCATAGTCTCATGCCTTAGGGCCCAGGGTTACTATACCAACAGGTTAGGTAGATGTCACTGATTCTGAGGCTGTGTATGACTGTACTAAGGCTGTATGACCAAGGCTGTATGACCAAACTGACCCGGTTTTGGAATCAGCACATCTCCACCAATCCATAAAGGTAAGGCAAGACAACATTTTCCCAGTAAGATCTTCAGGGGGCCATCCTAAAAACACCACATTCTCTGTTGGCTATGTGTTGAAGGCCACATACCATGACTTTAGTGATGTCATCACTTAGGAATGTGAAACATTTGGCAGGGCTGTTAGGGTCTGTTTCTGCAACTTCATACATAACAGGTTTGTGTCACACAGGATTACCTACCTGGGGCAAGGCACCTTGACCTGGGGCGTAATGTTACAAAATTATTAGGCGACAAGTGGGAAACATTTACATTTACAAGATAAATCGCCCTACTTATCGGCCTTCGTCGATTATATGTTCACTTGGATTTGAAACTGGAATGGGAAACTTGTACAGCCTTGAAATCAACTTTATTTTTGGCTTATTGTATCTATTGTGGGTTTCTGGTTTCTGTGCAGGGGGGTGCCATGGCTATCTCCGTAACGCGTCCACCCTGTCCCATGGCGTCACTTTCCAACTCGATTTCCACCAATGGGGTGGCCGAATCGGGAGAAGCGTATTTCCTTTCGTAGACAGTATCGTGGCACTTCTCGGTCTACCAAAAGAATTACGCCTTCGACCGGCGCGGCCGCCATGTTTATTTACGGTGGCGCATTCGTCACTCAACGATCTTCAACATAATTTTAGGTGAAACAAGTGTAATCCAGATGTAAAAATACTTCCACCTGATAGATACTACTATCAAGTATCCTCAAGTCTACTATAATTGAGGGCCCCACAGACCGACTGACAAATGCACTGACAAATATAGTACTTCATCAACAACCAGGTGAAATAATACAAAATTCGCACTTCAACCAAAAATAGCATCCAGCGACAGTTCCCGTGGCCAAAATCCAAATATTGCCTTATATGGGCATGGGCCTCGCTCGGTTGCATGCCTCGCTTTGAGCGGCTCACCCTTGCAATTTAGGAGAAAATGTCCCAAAAGCGAGCTTTAGAGGACATTTCAATCTATCCTTTAGTGCTCAATTGATCCCTCTGGCACCTAAGGTATGCAAATGGTAGGACGCAAAAGTAGGCCGATTTTAACACTATTTGAATAGGGAGCGTGTGACGTCACGTGCCCGTGACATCACGCATTTCGCTGCCTACCCCGGACGGGTCTACCTAGTCTCTATGGCCTTGGTTTCTGTGGACCAAATAACCAGCCACAAAAGACGTACATCAAGTTTCATGATATTCACATTCACATTCAAATGACACATTCACCAGAACGCATCAAATTCAATGAAACTATGCAAACAAATAGATAAAAACATGCTCTTTCAGAATATATAGGTCACTATTCATGACACTTAAAGGTTATCGAGAAGGAGCCCCTAAAACCTCAAAAATTACCCCCTCTCACATGTTAACCTGCAGTCATTCAGGAGCCAATAAGTTAAAAAAAACGCACAAATTAGCCCGAGACTTTGCATACTCACGAAGAAAGGTTGTCCGCAGATTTCCAGAAAGTGACAATACGTGATACTCAAAAATACACCCCTCAGAGGCCGTCAAGTTTTCCACAAATTTTCAATCATTCACATTCACCAAATTGGTGGAACACGCCAATTTAAACGAAACTTATGGACATTGTAAAACACCACGCGGTACATCTGAAAATCATAGTGCATATTCATGACATTTCCAAATTTGACCTCCAGAGCCCCTCAAAGCTAAAAAATGACCCCTTCTCCCATGTTAACATGCAGTCATTCAGGAGACAATAAGTGAAAACAAACGCACATATTAGCTAGCGACTTTGCATCCTCATACAGAAAGGTTGTCCGCAGATTTTCAGAAAGTCTCAATACGTGACACTCAAAAGTACAGCCCACAAAGGCCGTCAGGTTTTCCACTTAGTTTCAATCATTCACATTCAGCAAATTGGGGAACACGCCGATTTAAACGAAACTTACGGACATTGTACAACTCCACGCGGTGCGTTTGAAAATCATGGTGCCTATTCATGACATTTCCAAATTTGACTTCCAGAGCCCCTCAAACCTGAAAAATGACCCCCTCTCCCATGTTAACATGCAGTCATTCAGAAGACAATAAGTAAAAAAGAAACGCACATATTAGCTAGCAACGTTGCATTCTCATACACAAAGGTAGTCCGCAGATTTCCAGAAAGTGTCAATACGTGACACTCAAACATATTTTTCACAGAGACTGTCAGACATTCAACATCCTTTCATTATCGATATGCAAAACTACACAACTTCATTACATTATCGATATGGAAAAATACACATTCACATTCGCCGAATTGGTGGAACACGCCGATTTAAACGAAACTTACGGACATTATACAACACCACGCGGTACATCGAAAATCATAGTGCCTATTCATGACATTTCCAAATTTGACCTCAAGAGCCCCTCAAACCAAAACAAAATGGCCCCCTCTCCCATGTTAACATGCAGTCATTCAGAAGACAATAAGTGAAAAAGAAACGCACAAATTAGCTAGAGACTTTGCATCCTCATACAGAAAGGTGGTCCGCATATTTCCAGAAAGTGTCAATACGTGACACTCAAACGTATTTTCCCCAGAGGCTGTCAGACGTTGAACTTCCTTTCATTATCGATATGCAAAACTACACAACTTCATTTCATTATCGATATGAAAAACTACACATTCACATTCGCCGAATTGGTGGAACACGCCGATTTAAACAAAACGTACAGACAGTGTACAACACTACGCGATGCATCTGAAAATCATAGTGCCTATTCATGACATTTCCAAATTTGACCTCCAGAGCCCCTCAAATCCCAAAAATACCCCCTATCCCATGTTAACATGCAGTCATACAGAAGACAATAAGTGAAAAAGAAACGCACAAACTAGCTAGCGACTTTGCATCCTCATACAGAAAGGTTGTCCGCAGATTCCCAGAAAGTGTCAATACGTGACACTCAAACGTATTTTCCCCAGAGGCTGCCAGACAGTCAACGTCCTTTCATTATCGATATGCAAAACAACAAAACTTCATTTCATTATCGATATGAAAAACTACACATTCACATTCGCCGAATTGGTGGAACACGCCGATTTAAACAAAACTTACGGACATTGTACAACACCACGCGGTACATCTGAAAATCATAGTGCCTATTCATGACATTTCCAAATTTCACCTCCAGAGCCCCTCAAACCTAAAAAAAATGTCCCCCTCTCCCATGTTAACTTGCAGTCATTCAGAAGACAATAAGTGAAAAAGAAACGCAGATATTACCTAGCCACTTTCCATCCTCATACAGAAAGGTTGTCCGCAGATTTCCAGAAAGTGTCAATACGTGACACTCAAACATATTTTCCCCAGAGACTATCAGACATTCAACGTCCTTTCATTATCGATATGCAAATCTACACAACTTCATTCCATTATCGATATGGAAAAATACACATTCACATTCGCCGAATTGGTGGAACACGCCGATTTAAACGAAACTTACAGACATTGTACAACACCACGCGGTGCAGCTGAAAATCATTGTGCCTATTCATGAGTTTTCCAAATTTGACCTCCAGAGCCCCTCAAACCTAAAAAATGACCCCCTCTCCCATGTTAACATGCATTCATTCAGAACACAATAAGTGAAAAAGAAACGCACATATTACTTAGCAACTGTGCATCCTCATACAGAAAGATTGTCCGCAGATTTCCAGAAAGTGTCAATACGTGACACTCAAACGTATTTTCCCCAGAGGCTGACAGACAGTCAATGTCCTTTCATTATCGATATGCAAAACAACAAAACTTCATTTCATTATCGATATTAAAAACTACACATTCACATTCGCCGAATTGGTGGAACACGCCGATTTAAACGAAACTTAAGGACATTGTACAACACCACGCGGTACATCTGAAAATCATAGTGCCTATTCATGACATTTCCCAATTTGACCTCCAGAGCCCCTCAAACCTAAAAAATGCCCCCCTCTCCTATGTTAACATGCAGTCATTCCGAAGACAATAAGTGAAAAAGAAACGCACATATTACCTAGCCACTTTCCATCCTCATACAGAAAGGTTGTCCGCAGATTTCCAGAAAGTGTCAATACGTGACACTCAAACATATTTTCCCCAGAGACTATCAGACATTCAAGGTCCTTTCATTATCGATATGCAAAACTACACAACTTCATTTCATTATCGATATGGAAAAATACACATTCACATTCGCCGAATTGGTGGAAACGCCGATTTAAACGAAACTTACGGACATTGTGTGGTGTCGTCAGACCGGTGTACCCTGCGTCTCTCACGGGACCTCTCGTCCCCCTAGCGGACCCTATGTAGCTGGGAGTTGGTGAGCTGACCGAGAGATGGCGGGCGGGTATCCAGCCGCCGGGCGACAGACGGCGGACCTGTGTGTGTGCGCGCAGTAAATAGTCACCTGGGACCGGAGCACGTTGTGTACCGCGGGACGGACTGGGACCCAGCAGTAACCCAGGCGCGGGTACACAACACATTGTACAACACCACGCGGTCAGTGGCGTAGCCAAGGGGGGGGGGGGGGCAAAAGGGCCATGCCCCCCCTCCCCCCCTGGAGGCCAGGCGGGCCCCTCTGCCGACCGAGCGAGGGCACCCTGGGGCCGAAGGCCCCAGTGTTTTGGATGGTGTCAGGTGCCCGCAAAACGCCTTATGTCGCATAAAGAACGTCCACGAACAAATCTAACACGAATAAATAACAGCATTTAAGAGCTGGTATTTATTTCGAGGGCCCCTCAGGCCTTCCCAGGGCCTCCAATTCCTTTCGAGGGCCCCTCAGACATTTCGAGGGCCTCCTCAGGCATTTCGAGGGCCCCTCAGGCATTTCGAGGGCCCCTCAGGCCAGGCACGTAGCCAGGATTTCGTCCAGGGTGTGTGGGGGTGTGGGGGGGGGGGGGGCGGCGCCTCGAAAGGGCCCCTTCCCGAGCGTTAACCCCCCCCCCCCCCCCCCCCCCAAAAAAAAAAAAATGGAAACCTCTACGGATTTCGGCCACTTTATTTTGTGAGGTTCAACTTTCCAGGGGCCCTCTGATCTGTCCAGGGGCCCTATGGTCTGTCCAAGGGCCCTCTGGTCTGTCCAGGGGCCCTCCAGCCTGCTCATGGGCCCTTCCGAGCTGGCCAGTGACTGCACTGGCTGCTTTTTCACCCTGCCGACATCCTCAGGGGCCTCTCCGACCTGCCCAGGGGTCCTTCTGTGCTGGCCAGAGGCCCATTCGACGTAATCAGGGGCCATCTGACCTGCTCAGGGACCCTTTCGGTCTGGTCAGGGGCCCCTTTGACATGCACAGGGGCCCTTTGAACTTCCCAAGGGCCCTCTTGTTTGCCCAGGAGCCCTCCAGCCTTCTAAGGGGCCCTTCCAACCTGGCAAGAGACTGCGCTTTCTGTTTTGTCGCCTTGTCAACATGCTCAGAGGGCCCTTCGACCTGCCCTGGGGCCCCTCCGTGCTGACTAGGAGCCCATTCGGCATGTTCAGGGGCCCTTTTGGTCTGGTCAGGGGCCCCTCTGACATGCACAGGGGCCCTTTTAACTTCCCAGAGGCCCTCTGGTGCTGGTCTGTCCAGGGGCCCTCCAGCCTGTCCAGGGGGTCCTTAAGACCTGGCAAGGGACTGCACTGGCTGCTTTGTCGCCCTGCCGACATGCTCAGGGGCCTCTCCGACCTTCCCAGGGGCCCCTCTGTGCTGGCTCGGTGCTCATTCGACGTGTTCAGGGGCCCTTTGACCCGCTCAGGGGCCCTTTCAGCTTGTCCAGGGGCCCTTCTGACATGTACAGGGCTCTGCTGAACGTCCAAGGGCCCTCTGGTCTTTCAGAAAGGGCCCTCGTGCCCCTAAAGAACCTCTGAAATGCTCTAAACTCTTAAAGACCACGCTTCGCGTAGTCCATGAGCGTGGTCTCGTCGGCCCTTTTCGGTGCGCTGCGCGCTTCGCGCCCGAAAAGGGCCCGCCGGGCCTCCAGGGCGGGGGGGGGGGGGCGGGTAGCCTCCCCCGCCCCCCCCCCCCCCCCCCCCCCCCTTGGCTACGTGCCTGCCTCAGGCCTACCGAGTTAATGTTATCGACTTTTAAGCGTTGGTTACAAAATGATCTGTCCGACCTCCTATTTCCCTAAATATGACAGCATTTGGTAGCATAGCCAACGAGCTACAATAACAGCGCAAGCCCTCATGTGGATGCGCGTGAAGTTATTGTGACGTTAGGACAAAATATATTGGGGTCTGGACGTTTGGAAGAAGGCGTTTGGGATGGGTGGTGGGGGGGACACGGAAGTTTTTTTTAGGGGGAATCCCAAAGTCTCACATTTCTGAAAACTCATCAGATTTTGCTTGCTTATGCATTGATAGCTGATTTAAAACAAACTTTCCTTAGATAAAGTTGCTTAGATTTTCTTATCAGGAAATGTGTACATTTTGTGCTGATTTCAGGCGGTTTGATGGGTTTGATGAGATATAAATTTTTACCCCCAAACTCGAACCCTAGATCCGCCAGTGTGTGGGCCCCCAATTGGCTACGAGGGCCCCTCTGATCCCGTTTGCCCCCCCCCCCTGACCGAAATCCTGGCTACGCCCCTGCACGCGGTACATCTGAAAATCATAGTGCCTATTCATGACATTTCCAAATTTGACCTCCAGAGCCCCTCAAACCTAAAAAATGACCCCATCCCCCATGTTAACATGCCGTCATTCAGAAGACAATAAGTGAAAAAGGAACGCACAAATTAACTAGAGACCTCATACAGAAAGATTGTCCGCAGATTTCCAGAAAGTCTCAATACGTGACACTCAAACATATTTTCCCCAGACACTGTCAGACATTCAACGTCCTATCATTATCGATATGCAAAACTACATAACTTCATTTCATTATCGATATGGAAAAATTCACATTCACATTCGCCGAATTGGTGGAACACGCCGATTTAAACGAAACTTACGGACATTGTACAACACCACGCGGTGCATCTGAAAATATTAGTGCCTATTCATGACATTTCCAAATTTGACCTCCAGAGCCCCTCAAACCTAAAAAAATGACCCCCTCTCCTATGTTAACATGCAGTCATTCCGAAGACAATAAGTGAAAAAGAAACGCACATATTACCTAGCCACTTGCCATCCTCATACAGAAAGGTTGTCCGCAGATTTACAGAAAGTGTCAATACGTGACACTCAAACATTTTTTCCCCAGAGACTGTCAGACATTCCACGTCCTTTCATTATCGATATGCAAAACTACACAACTTCATTTCATTATCGATATGTACAAATACACATTCATATTCGCCGAATTGGTGGAACACGCCGATTTAAACGAAACTTACGGACATTGTACAACACCACGCGGTACATCCGAAAATCATAGTGCCTATTCATGAAATTTCCAAATTTGACCTCCAGAGCCCCTCAAACCTAAAAAATGACCCCATCCCTCATGTTAACATGCCGTCATTCAGAAGACAATAAGTGAAAAAGAAACGCACAAATTAGCTAGAGACTTTGCATCCTCATACAGAAAGATTGTCCGCAGATTTCCAGAAAGTGTCAATACGTGACACTCAAAAATACAGCCCTCAGAGGCCGTCAAGTTTTCCACTTCTTTTCAATCATTCACATTCACCAAATTGGTGGAACACGCCGATTTAAACCAAACTTACAGACATTGTACAACACCACGTGGTGCATCTGAAAATCATAGTGCCTATTCATGAGATTTCCAAATTTGACCTCCAGAACCCTTCAAAGCTAAAAAAAATACCCCCTATCGCATGTTAACATGCAGTCATACAGAAGACAATAAGTTAAAAGAAAACGCACAAATCAGCTAGAGACTTTGCATCCTCATACATAAAGGATGTCCGCAGATTTCCAGAAAGTGTCAATACGTGACACTCAAACGTATTTTCCCCAGAGGCTGTCAGACAGTCAACGTCCTTTCATTATCGATATGCAAAACAACAAAACTTCATTTCATTATCGATATGAAAAACAACACATTCACATTCGCCGAATTGGTAGAACACGCCGATTTAAACGAAGCTTACGGACATTGTACAACACCACGCGGTACATCTGAAAATCATAGTGCCTATTCATGACATTTCCACATTTGACCTCCAGAGCCCCTCAAACCTAAAAAATGACCCCCTCTCCTATGTAAACATGCAGTCATTCAGAAGACAATAAGTGAAAAAGAAACCCAGATATTTCCTAGACACTTTGCATCCTCATGCAGAAAGATTGGCCGCAGATTTCCAGAAAGTGTCAATACCTGACACTCAAACATATTTTCCCCAGAGACTGTCAGACATTCAACGTCCTTTCATTATCGATATGCAAAACTACACAACTTCATTTCATTATCGATTTGGAAAAATACATATTCACATTCGCCGAATTGGTGGAACACGCCGATTTAAACGAAACTTACGGACATTGTACAACACCACGCGGTACATCTGAAAATCATAGTGCCTATTCATGACATCTCCAAATGTGACCTCTAGACCCCCTCAAACCTAAAAAATGACCCCATCCATCATGTTAACATGCCGTCATTCAGAAGACAATAAGTGAAAAAGGAACGCACAAATTAACTAGAGACTTTGCATCCTCATACAGAAAGATTGTCCGCAGATTTCCAGAAAGTGTCAATACGTGACACTAAAACATATTTTCCCCAGAGACTGTCAGACATTCAACGTCCTTTCATTATCGATATGCAAAACTACACAACTTCATTTCATTATCGATATGGAAAAATACACATTCACATTCGCCGAATTGGTGGAACACGCCGACTTAAACGAAACTTACGGACATTGTACAACACCACGTGGTGCATCTGAAAATCATAGTGCCTATTCATGACATTTCCAAATTTGACCTCCAGAGCCCCTCAAACTTAAAAAATGACCCCCTCTCCCATGGTAACATGCAGTCATTCAGAAGAAAATAAGTGAAAAAGAAACACACATATTACTTAGAAACTGGCATCCTCATACAGAAAGATTGTCCGCAGATTTCCAGAAAGTGTCAATACGTGACACTCAAAAATACAGCCTTCAGAGGCCGTCAAGTTTTCCACTTCTTTTCAATCATTCACATTCACTAAATTGGTGGAACATGCCGATTTAAACAAAACTTACAGACATTGTACAACACCACGTGGTGCATCTGAAAGTCATAGTGCCTATTCATGACATTTCCAAAGTTGACCTCCAGAGCCAAAGCTAAAAAAAATACCCCTATCCCATGTTAACATGCAGTCATACAGAAGACAATAAATGAAAAAGAAACGCACAAATTAGCTAGAGACTTTGCATCCTCATACATAAAGGATGTCCGCAGATTTCCAGAAGTGTCAATACGTGACATTCAAACGTATTTTCCCCTGAGGCTGTCAGACAGTCAACGTCCTTTCATTATCGATATGCAAAACAACAAAACTTCATTTCATTATCGATATGAAAACCTTCACATTCACATTCGCCGAATTGGTGGAACACGCTGATTTAAACGAAACTGACGGACATTGTACAACACCACGCGGTGCACCTGAAAATCATAGTGCCTATTCATGACATTTCCAAATTTGACCTCCAGAGCCCCTCAAACCTAAAAAATGACCCCCTCTCCTAAGTTAACATGCAGTGATTCAGAAGACAATAAGTGAAAAAGAAACGCAAATATTACCTAGCCACTTTCCATCCTCATACAGAAAGGTTGTCCGCAGAATTCCAGAAGTGTCAATACGTGACACTCAAACATATTTTCCCCAGAGACTGTCAGACATTCAACGTCCTTTCATTGTCGATATGCAAAACTACACAACTTCATTTCATTATCGATATGGAAAATACACATTCACATTCGTCGAATTGGTGGAACACGCCGATTTAAACGAAACTGACGGGCATTGTACAACACCACGCGGTGCATCTGAAAATCATAGTGCCTATTCATGACATTTCCAAATTTGACCTCCAGAGCCCCTGAAAGCTAAAAAATGACCCCCTCTCCTATGTTAGCATGCAGTCATTCAGAAGACAATAAGTGAAAAAGAAACGCACATATTACTTAGAAACTTTGCATCCTCTTACAGAAAGATTGTCCGCAGATTTCCAGGAAGTGTCAATACGTGACACTCAAACATATTTTCCCCAGAGACTGTCAACATTCAACGTCCTTTCATTATCGATATGTGAAATTACACAAATTCATTTCATTATCGATATGAAAAACTACACATTCACATTCGCCGAATTGGTAGAACACGCCGATTTAAACAAAACTTACGGACATTGTACAACACCACGCGGTGCATCTGGAAATAATAGTGCCTATTCATGACATTTCCAAATTTGACCTCCAAAGGCCCTCAAACCTAAAAAATGACCCCCTCTCCCATGTTAACATGCAGTCATTCAGAAGACAATAAGTGAAAAAGAAACGCACTTATTACTTATCAACTGTGCATCCTCATACAAAAAGATTGTCCGCAGATTTCCAGAAAGTGTCAATACGTGACACTCAAAAATACATCCCTCAGAGGCCGTCAAGTTTTCCACTTATTTTCAATCATTCACATTCAGCAAATTGGTGGAACACGCCGATTTAAACAAAACTTACCGAAATTGTACAACACTACGTGGTGCATCTGAAAATCATAGTGCCTATTCATGACATTTCCAAATTTGACCTCCAGAGCCCCTCAAAGCTAAAAAATGACCCCCTCCCCATGTTAACATGCCGTTATTCAGAAGACAATAAGTGAAGAAGAAACGCACAAATTAGCTAGAGACTTTGCATCCTCATACAGAAAGGTGGTCCGCAGATTTCCAGAAAGTGTCAATACGTGACACTCAAACGTGTTTAAAGAAATGCACATATTACTTAGCAAATTTGCATTCTCATACAGAAAGATTGTCCGCAGATTTTCAGAAAGTGTCAATACGTGACACTCAAAAATACAGCCCTCAGAGGCCGTCAAGTTTTCCACTTATTCTAAATCATTCACATTCAGTAAATTGGTGGAACACGCCGATTTAAACGAAACTTACGGACATTGTACAACACCACGCGGTGGATCTGAAAATCATAGTGCCTATTCATGACATTTCCAAATTTGACCTCCAGAGCCCCTCAAATATATAAAATGACCCCCTCTCCCATGGTAACATGCAGTCATTCAGAAGACAATAAGTGAAAAAGAAGCACGCATATTAGCTAGCGACTTTGCATCCTCATACAGAAAGGTTGTCCGCAGATTTCCAGAAAGTGTCAATACGTGACACTAAAAAATACAGCCCTCAGAGGCCGTCAAGCTTTCCACTTATTTCCAATTATTCACATTCACCAAATTGGTGGAACACGCCGATTTAAACGGAACTTACAAAAACGAAACCAAATTTGACCTCGGGTCAAGGTAATTTAAGGTCATGTGGTGAACCAGGTATGTCGTGCTGCGCAATGTCGGACGCGTCTCGACGAGACATACACAGTGGTGTCGGTCTCACGTTCTTATCTTCATTTTATTCCGGCGCTTGGAGGCGAGCGCGACTGGGCTGGACGCGCGGCCGGCACGCCGCGCCCGTGCTCGGGCGGCGTAGCATTGTTTTCCATGCTGTTAAAAATAAAAACAAAGGGAAAAATAGATGACATTGCAGATATTGTTTAGCATGCGGTTGGAGAACGGATATAGGCCGGAGTCTGAGTTGGAGTCGGAGTCGGAGTCGGAGTTGGAGTTGCTAAAATTATGTCGGCTCCGCAGCCCTGCTTATAGGTACTTCAATTTTAGCCGAATCGTGCTTCTCAGAGGTTGGTTATTTGGTAGCCTGGTGCATCGGCACTCACAAAAACAATTTCTAGTGTTGTCTGGAGTGGGGCAATTGCCGCAGGCAAGAGCTCCGACACCTACCGAAAGTTGGGGGGGGGGGGGGGGGGGGGGGCGGAGCCCGGAGGCATTCTGAAGTCCAAAAATGTTTGGGAAGATGTGGCGGAGCCCCTGGCCGCAGGTGCATCTGGTCCGCTCGTCGGTGCTCCCCCTGCCATTGAAGGAGCCAGGCACATCTTCTCGAGCGCCTCTGTTTGTTGGGAGTTTGAATGAGCTGACTGTCAGGTTTTGCCACGACCCAACGGCACTGGGGGTTGATTTTTTCACTTAATGTCTTCTGAATTACTACATGTTAAACATGGGAGAGGGGGTCATTTTTTAGGTTTGAGGGGCTCTGGAGGTCAAATTTGGAAATGTCATGAATAGGCACTATGATTTTCAGATGCACCGCGTGGTGTTGTACAATGTCCGTAAGTTTCGTTTAAATCGGCGTGTTCCACCAATTCGGCGAATGTGAATGTGTATTTTCCATATCGATAATGAAATGAAGTTGTGTAGTTTTGCATATCGATAATGAAAGGACGTTGAATGTCTGACAGTCTCTGGGGAAAATATGTTTGAGTGTCACATATTGACACTTTCTGGATATATGCAAGGCAACCTTTCTGTGTGAGGATGCACAGTCGCTACCTAATATGTGCGTTTCTTTTTTACTTATTGTCTTCTGAATGACTGCATGTTAACATGGGAGATGGGGTCATTCTTTTGCAAAGCCACCCCACCCCCGACTTGTGGAAAGGCGGCGGCCGAGAGGTTCCTAACCACGCACCAGATTAGAACACTATTGGCTCAGTCGTTCCTGAGATACAAAATAGGGATGTACACGTGCGCACGTGCAGAGTCACCCACCCCTGACTTGTGGGGAAACTGGTGGATGAGAGGTCCCTAACTACACACCAAATTTGAACACAATCGGCTCAGCCGTTCCTGAGATATAGAATAGGGGTGTACACGTGAGCACGTGCAGTCACCCCACCCCTGAGTTGTGTTAATGTGGCGGCTGAGGAGTACCTAACCACACACGAAATGTTCACGTAATCTGCCCAGCCGTTGCGGAGTTATTGCGAGAAAATACTTTTCAACGCCCCTCACGCGGCACGCGGCACGCGCAGTGGTAGTTACGCACATGAGTCGGCACTGGTCTCAAACAGGGTAGGTTAGATGGGGCTGCTCAGGAAATAAGTCCGCTTGTCAATCGGACGTGCGGTTACAGAGATATGAGCTTCTCAAAAGCGTCGCCACGGGTCGGGTCGGGTCGGGTCGGGTCGGGCCGGGCCGCTCATAATCAGATTTTCCCCATACACCACGGAATATTACAATATAGTAACGTAGACTGTGTCTGCTAATGTACTATTGTGGGTGCCCATTTGAACTTTGTGGGTGACCTGGCACTCAGACAGAAAATCACACCCCTGGGCGGCTATAAATAGTCCTCCAGCGGCTCGTGGGTTAACTCCGGCTGTACTTTTCCTAACATGGTATGTTTAAGAAAACGCGAACTTAAAATTAATATTGCAAACGATTGAGGACCAAGTTTTCTGAACATTTTGGACTGCTGAAACAGATTGGCACTGGCTCTATCACCCGCTATCTCTTATCAAATGTTGAGACAGGTGGGAATGTTTAATGCTAATCGGCATCTGTAAAATTAAACGTAACAATGGGATATACAATCCGTTAACGACGACACTGAATTTTCGGCAAACGTGTATCAGTTAGACATATTTCAATAAAATATGATATCATTTGTGCATTTTCAAACGGTGTAAACTGATATCGGCAGGACATTCAACATCGGGAGTGTGCAACAAGTGTGCAACAAAGTGAGTGTGCAACAAACAGTCAAAACTCCGAAGCAGCGCTGTGTTACGGTAGAGGCATGGCGGTCCCAGCATAACGAGCGGTCAAAGGTGAGACCTAGGTTTTTGGCTTCTGAGATGGGGATTAAATCCTGATCGCGGAATTTTACTTTGATGTCATGTACAGTGCGCCGATTTTGAGAGCTGCCCAGAAGCATCAGTCGGGTCTTGGCGGCATTTATTTCAGTCCATTTGCTTGCAACCAGTTATCGAGAGAGGCTAAGGCACCCTCCATGCGAGTGACGACTTTGTGAATATCAGATTTTTTCCGCTGACCAAAATTTGGGTGTCGTCAGCATATTGGACAACCACTGCGTCCTCGGCAAACAGACTGAGATCGTTTGCGAAGACGCAGTAGAGGAGAGGGCCTAGAGATGAGCCTTGAAACACACCGATGCTGTTGGGCAGCGAGAGGGAAGTTTTGACCACCCAGACCGTCAGTGAGGCTGACACTCTGGGTGTGGTTGCGCAAATAGGCAGAGAACCAAGACGTGTCAATTCCGTGAATTGATAATTTTGAAAGGAGTTTTGAATGATCTATCACAGTGAGTGCTCGTGGCGCTGGCACGCCGGCGCGGTGGTGCCCCTGGTACACCGGCGCGGTGGTGCCGCTGTTGCACCGGCGCGGTGGTGCCGCTGGTGCACCGGCGCGGTGGTACCCCTGGTGCCCCTTCACGGCCCAAGGGGGAGGGGTCATGAACCCCGTGACCCCCCCCCCCCCCCCTCCCCACCTGGATCCGCCACTGGACACTGGTGCAGACTGGGTGGCCAACATGGGTACGCCACGACGCAATATTTCTCATTGTAGATTAAAAATGATTCCCTGTGCCTGTTTAAATAGACAAGTAATTTGTATTACGTATTCGATTAATTAACTAATGCCAACAAATTAAGTTAATTGATAGCTTAAGTGGTGCCAATATTTTTACTCTAATTACGTAGATATAATAGGTAGGTACGTATTACTTTTACTTGAAAAACTGTGATACATCGTAATATATCATTGACTTCATTACTTATTTCCAATAGTTCACTCTCCGCCCCTCCTCCTCCTCTCCCCCTCCCCTCCTCACGCCTTCAACAGGCCAAAGCATGGCCGCCTCCTCACACAGATGCAAACCTGGCGGCCAGCACGGTACTTAGAATACTAGGTAGCGCCGAGTGCAGGCCTTCAACACAGGCCTATGTGTATCACTTTTTTCAGCTGGTATTTGCAAGCTAAACAAATAAGTAAATTATGGATATCAAAGCAACAACGCCGTAGCACCGGCTCTGGTGCAGCCACTGCTGCCCCAGCTCAACAGCGGTGTGGTGGCGCCGGAGAACCTGGCTGAGCGGCAGCTGGCGGTGGTGGCGGCCGGCGTGACCGGGCTGGAGGCGGCGCGCACCGCCTGCCACTGCTGCTGGTGCGGCTAGTGCGCGTCAGCCGTGAGGAGGCCGCCGCCACGGAGCGCATGCTGGCCACGGTGACTGACATCGTGGAGCGGACGGCGGCAGCGCCGGCGGTCTCCGAGTACCTGCAGACCGAGCTGAGACTCGGAGAAGGTGCTGTAGCTGCTCTGCGGGACGGCCCGCGAGGTGGCGTTCGACCCGCAGCGGCCGATGACGCGTCGCTGAGCGCGGCCGTGCTGCATGTGCTGGGCCGAGCTGCGCTGACTTGCCGACCGCGCTCGAGCCGTTTGTGGAGACGCTGGCGCCTCGCCTGCTGCGCGCCGGTCGCGAGGCGCCTCAGCTGGCCCGGCTGAAGGCCCATCTGCTGCTGCCGCTGCGGCCTCAGGTGCTCAGCGAGCTGACCCAGTGTGTGGATGACAAGAAGCGAATGGTGCGCCGCCAGGCGGTGGAGGCCAGGAACGTGTTTTTTGTTGGGCAGGTGGCCTGAAGTGATCGAGATCAGGGAATGGAGCTGTGAGGGAGTCGTGACCGTTGAGTTACTCAGTGGGCGCATGCTGAATGAGCCATATTTTATCAGTTGTGACTTGTGATAGCTTGTTTTGAATATTTGCTTGTAACGTTGCTAAGCGGGCTGCCAGCAGAGGCGTAAATGTTATGGTTCCATGTTTATACCTCTTCTTGAAACGTCTCAGAAATATATGACATAGCCAGAGAAACACTTTCAGAAGCAATGGACGGTAACCTTGAGTGACTGAGTCTTGACGAGGATATAGTTATGTCTGACACTGCCTTCATCGGAGGCCTGTTTACGACCACCTGCGGCTCGACGGTTTCCAGCAGGCTCTAGCGCCCCGCCCATTTCCTCATGCGTCATCACAAGCAGGCGTCTCTTGAACAGACGGACATTTCATCCTGCGGTTGCTCCGTGCCAACCGCCGTAACAGCAGGCAACCGCAGCCGTGTGACGTCATACCGTTCGCCCCATCCCCACTTTTAGTTACCCCACCGGCTGCCGACCACTGCTGACCGCCGAACCGCAGCCAACCGCAGGGTCCGGGAACAGGACTCCGAACTCCACTTCTCTGGTTCAGCTTTACTACATATTGTTATGCTCATAACGCCAGATTAAACAAAAAACGGAAAACCTAAATGATCTGTGATTTTGCAATCTCATTTTGCGTCCAGTTCAATTAACCTCATTATCAATATTATAATACTTTATCCTCAAATTATTCAACAAATTAATTAAAAGCAAAAATTGTTTCGGTTATATTCGGGCACTGCCCTTTATCGACCGAATCCCGATCCCGAAATAACTGCATTATCATTTATCACAACATTGACGAATGCGACTCTCGAATCCCGACACAGAGTATTGTCCGCCATAAATTGGATTTCAATGAGTGTCGCCTGTGAAATAGGTATAATGTTAATCTTCAATGGTTCGTTCCGTGATACCCTCCTTCCCGTTCTCCCCTCCAGCCCCAGCCCCCCCCCCCCCCCCCCCCCCCCCCAGCTCTCGCCCTCTCTCCCTCACCAGTGCCCGGTCAGAGCGCGGCAGCACGTGCCGCTGCCCCGGCTGCTTTCGTAGAAACAGTAGCTATACCGATGCGCTCTTGCCAACACATGATAGGAATATACGGCAACAGTGAAATTATCTTAATTCAATGCATTATTCATGGGAAGCAAACCACAGAAACTTTTGCGGGAAAGCAGCATCATTTTAAGCAGAAAATTGTATTGGTTGTATCGGCTAATGCGAGATTGAAGCATGTGCTTACATAAAATATTAATCAGGCGCAATCCTAATCATGGATGTGTTTGTCTGGACGTGGTGATGGGTGGGGAAGGACTTCCAGTGCAGCAGTAAGAGTCTATTCAGACGGACTGAATCCAAATACAGGCTACGGTGATGGGTGGGGAAGGACTTCCAGTGCAGCAGTAAGAGTCTATTCAGACGGACTGAATCCAAATACAGACTACGGTGATGGTGGGGAAGGACTTCCAGTGCAGCAGTAAGAGTCTATTCAGACGGACGGACTGAATCCAAATACAGACTACGGTGATGGGTGGGGAAGGACTTCCAGTGCAGCAGTAAGAGTCTATTCAGACGGACTGAATCCAAATACAGACTACGGTGATGGGTGGGGAAGGACTTCCAGTGCAGCAGTAAGAGTCTATTCAGACGGACTGAATCCAAATACAGACTACGGTGATGGGTGGGGAAGGACTTCCAGTGCAGCAGTAAGAGTCTATTCAGACGGACTGAATCCAAATACAGGCTACGGTGATGGGTGGGGAAGGACTTCCAGTGCAGCAGTAAGAGTCTATTCAGACGGACTGAATCCAAATACAGACTACGGTGATGGGTGGGGAAGGACTTCCAGTGCAGCAGTAAGAGTCTATTCAGACGGACTGACTCCAAATACAGGCTACGGTGGTGGCACTAGCGGATCCAGGGGGGGGGGGGGCAAAGTGGCCATAGCCCCCCCCCCTAAGTGCCTGAAAGCGGCGCAAGATTGACACATTTTCTGATATATAAGAAAATCTAAGCAACTTTCACTAAGGAAAGTGTGTTTTATATCAGCTATCAATGCATAAGCAAACGAAATCATATGACTTTTCAGAATTGTGAGACTTTTTGGAATTTGCCCCCCCCCCCCACCCCAACCACCTGTGCTCCCCAAACCAACGTTCTGGATCCGCCAATGGGTGATGGCATATACGGAGACAGCATGGATGGCCGTCATAATGAGGAGTATTTAAACGAATGCATTTAATCGAATTCTAAGAAAGTAGCAGTCGTAAGGTTAGTCACATCATTACTATATTACTTACTATAACTATATACAATCACATAAATATATATAATATATAATTATATATAATCGACATTCAACAGTGGTATTCAGGTCGTCGAATACTGCCACTCGGTGGTTTGTGTGGCCACTAGACTTGCAGCTCTACTGCGGCGACGAGCTAAAATCCGAGAAATAGTTTAACCGTCCAGCAGCCAGCTGAACGGGATTTTCGCATGACGTCACAACTCGGCGCCCCGCTGGCGGCCAGCACTGCTCGAAAATGGCCCTTAAGATCAAAAGGCCGCCGACGCGGCGCCGCACGCGCAATCTAACCCCTGACCTCTTCGGCTGCAGTTATCGGTGAGTTTTCTGCTTGAAGACGTTTGACGACGGCGGGAAAATACTTGGCCCCTGATTGGTCGTTGGCTGCTAACTCTAGAAGTTTATATTATCTGTACCATTTTTTGCACCACAATTAAAGACAAATGTACTTTGATTCTAATTTAGGTAAATGCATACAATTTATTATTATTAACCGATAAACTACTTTGCCCGAAAACCGCGTATTCAGTAATTCTGTAAGCGTTTGTTACCACCCCTGGCGGCGGCCTGGAGCCGCTCTGTCCGCTGCGGCGCTCGCCGCCGCCGCAGGTACCGGAGGGACGCGCTGGAGGGGGGGGGGGGGGGGGGGGGGGGGGGGGGGCGGCCGCGCTGTCCGCGGTTACGGAGAGTGGCGATATCGCTGTGCTCAGAGACGTAACTTTTTGAAAATCATTGGGTTGCACTTAGTTGTTAAGAGCCCATTTGTAACACATCGCGTCATAGGCGTAATGTTAAATTCCCAAATTATTGGGGTTGTAGCTACAACCCCAATTTACATTAAAGTTCCACCCATGGCTGTGCTGGCTTGGTGTTTCGGACTTCACGGTGGTGCTGACGGAGGCAAGCTCAGAGGAATTCTGAGAGGGACCCTTGGCGTTTTTTTTTTGGAAGAGACGTGGCCAAGTTGCGGTGTGTTGTCGCCTCTTGCAGAAGATGTTAAGCACGACGAAATCTGCAAGGCGGCACTTCGGATGCTGCACCGAGGAGCCTGCACGACGGATCGATAAATCGGTCAGTCCGTTCCGGATATGTATCCAGAACGGTATATTGTTTATATTCAATAAGCATTGCACTGATACGGTCTCAGTTTGTTTTTGTTACGGTGTTAGCTCTGCGGTAGCGGCCATTTCGAGTGTTTGTCGCGGGCCGCCCTCGGCGAGCTCCCGTGTAATGAAAGGGCGGATCCAGAACAGGCCTACAGAAGTATGTTTAGGTTGCAAATTCCAGAAAGTCCCGATTACAAAATATTATCTTTATTTATCTTGAAGTTAATATCTAATCTTAATCATCTTAATAATCCTTTCTTATTCTTAATTCATCTTAATCTTAATATTAATCCTAATAATTTGCTTAATTTATCTTAATATTAATAATTATATTTTAATTAATTAGCTTAAAGTCTTATATTTGAAAACTCAATGGAATTCGCTTTCTCGTGAATTAATTCATTTCAAACAAACTTTAATTTGTAAAAGCTGCTCAGAATTCCATAAACTCAGGATATGTGTCAATATTCGGCCGATGTGAGTCATTTTGTGTGATGAATTTGGTGCGCCCTGGATCCGCCCTCTCCCCCCCCCCCCGTCAGAATGCTCAGGCGAGAGCAGACCAAGTGCAGAGCTTCACCGTTGGCCAGGGGTGTGGTTTTCTATCTTTTTGTGGGTGCCAAATAATGAGGCCAAATAATGAGGCTACTGGAGACCAAATTGAAATAATCAATCGTTTGGCGTTCCAATTGATAATCATGGTTTAAAGTGCATACATATTAAATGATGTTTGAAGCTCAGGATTTTGCGAATCGTCATTGATGTCACTGCTTTAAATTTCAAACAGTTAGTTTGTATCCCTAACATCAGTTTAATATTGTATTTATTATGCTATTCTGCTCACAGTATGGCACACCATTAATCTTTTCACTGCATTGGCATCAGCTTTCTAGAAGCAAGGCACTTTGCTAATATATATATTTTTTATTTGATAAGTGTATTTGATTTGTTTTTATTTAAACTGTTCAATATACATGGATTTAATTCAACGTAATGCCCCCATCGGGGAGCCGATTTCTGCTGCATAATTGAGCTTTGCACTTAAACAACAGTCAACACAGCTGCCAATAAATTGCATTGGAATTATGTGTCCAGAAATTTGTCGAGATAAATGAGGTTTTATGTGGAACTGAAGTTTTTACTTTCATAATAATAATAGGTTCTTGCTTTTTATTGTTTGTGATTGATTTATTGCGATAATATGCTGACATACCGGAATGTTCCGTTGAGGTTTCATAATAACAAATCATAAAACATCGCACCATTTAAATGCTTTTCAGCAGTTGGAGAAAAGTTGTGTTTTGTTAATACGTTGTTGCAGTAATTGTAGTTTAAAATCGTAATTATGTGTTTTGCGTTTGAAATAACGTGAATTTCGAATGATCTCTACCAATTGTATTTGTAGAAAAGCCCACTTAGTATTTTGAAACTCATCTTCAGCAAATTTATCGCTGCATGGCAAATATATTTGATGCGCCTCAAACTTTAAGCATACTGCATACTCTTACTAATGTCAGCGCTTAGGATCGATAATAAATTCAACGGAATTGATTTATTTGCTGTCGCCTTAAAGGGAAATAATGACTTGTTTTTGTTAGCAACAATTTCTTTGGCTACCGTTATGGTATTAAAATGATGTGATCTAAATTTAAGAATAAAATACAATTATTCCCTAATTCAAAGTTTGAAGCTTGGAAAAATTAAAAAGCAAGTACATATACTTTTAGAGGCAAATTATGACATTTTCCCACAAAAATAGAGCTAGCACTTGAAATCGACAGACGAGGCCAAAATATGGTGTAAATTCATCGCATTTTGCATATAGAAATTCCTTCTGAAAGATATTTCAAACCATCCTTGATAAGTGTTGCACACTTTTAACGACCGGTTCTTGCCAAGTACTTTTCGGTTTTCATCAAACTTCGGGCTTTTCCCGTATTGCTTTTTTACGCAATGGTGTAGAAAATATATTTTGCGTTCTGCTTGTTGTGATTATATACCCGCCCATCCTTTACAATTAACAACCATTGAACAAACTGGCAATTAAATCGGAAGCTCATGGATGCACGTCGACGGCGACCTATTCAGTGTCGGCGATTTGTTTCGAAGTGCCCATTCAACAACGTTGAACAGATTGATACAAAAGCGCCAGATATGTCGCTTTCCAATAGTGGATGGAAAATACAGATCATTCATTTTCCCAAACTTCCAACTTTGAATTAGGGAATAATTTGATTTAATTCTTAAATTTAGATCGCATCATTTTAATACCATAACGGTAACCAAAGAAATTGTTGCTAACAAAATAAAAAGGTAATTATTTCCATTTAAGGAGTTCATGATCGGTATTTTCCCTCCACTATTGGGGACCGACACATCTGGCGCTTTTGTATCAATCTGTTCAACGTTGTAGAATGGTCACTTCTAAACAAATCGCCGACACTAAATAGGTCGCCGTCGATGTGCATCGATGATCTTCCGATTTAATTGCCAGTTTTTGTATTGTTTTGTTGTTGTTGAAAAAATGATTTTTTTTCTTCTCATGATAATATAAAGCATAGTGTTATATACAGCCAGAGGCAAAACTATACACAACTCCTAATGTCGAAAATAAATGAAGCAATTTTCAAAAATTGGGGGTCGCAACCACTAACTAGGCCGCCGTTATATGCATCAGTTAACTGCTAATTTGGTTACCTTTTTATTCAATGGCTGTTAATTGTAGAGGATCGTCAGGCATATAATCACAACAAGCAGCACGCAAAGTATGTTTTCCACTCCATTGCGTAAAAAAGCAATACGGGAAAAGCCCGCAGTTTGATGAGGACCAAAAGTACATACTTGCAAGTACCGGTCGTTCGAAGTGTGGAAGGCTCATCAACTTTAACTTGAAATATCTTTCGGTAGGAAAGTTTTTATGCAAAATGTGATGAATTTACAGTATATTTTGGTCTCCTCTGTCAATTTAAAGTAATAACTCCATTTTTGTGGGAAACATCATTATTTCCCTTTAACATCAGCGACAAAATAGTCTTCATAAATATCGTTCTAATCTTTCGCCTTCGTTTCACTGAAACAATTATCTGCCGTAATATGCGAAAATTTTTGTGTAGCATTGTGCTGGTTAATTTACAGCAAAAACTAAACGTAGGAACAATTCAGTGGCAATATTTTGCTCCAGCTGTTTGACTCAAATGAGGCGGGGACAACATGACTTTTGTTTTGGGCCCCAACAATCATTGTCATAAAACCACACCCCTGCCTTGAGGCCCGGTGATAGGACGGGAGCGTGGCAGCCGCCAGTTCGATTGTTGAACATGTATGGAGGATGGACACTTCGGTCGTGCCGGCATCGGTCGGCTTCGGTCGGCATCGGTCGTGGGTGCGCGCATCGGGCGGTCGCGGTCGCAGTCAGGCAGCTCCCATGCATTTCCAATGGGCAGTTTTGTTTCTTACTGTCCTGTCGGGAGAGTTTTCAGCGACCGGTTTTGCCGCATTAAAGGGAAATAATGCCCTTTTGATTTATTTTTCTGTATTGTCTTGTGCCACTTGTATGGCGGATAATTGATGAAAACTGAGTGTAGATATAAAATAACTTTCTATCTATAATTTGAACATATGATATTGGGAAATTAAATAAATGTTTGCACGGCAATGGCTTAGAATATTGAAGCTTGTCGATTCTGGCGCTTTTGTACCTTTCGTTTTTCGCGTTGTTGATCAGCGGTGACGCTAAATAATAAATTGCGTACACTAAATACCAAATATATTTTGGATAAAACTAAACGTTCGATTTATATTCGTGTCGATTCGTTTCGTTTATTGAATGTTTATTTAAATGTTTATTGTTAATGTGAGCCGTGACGTTCATGCTTGCAATAATTGAGGCATTTGCAACACATTGTTTGTCTTTAACCTGAGAAAATAGCCCCAGTTGGAACACCTTAATCTACAATTTTAGAGTGGACCAGCAGTGCTTGCCGAGTACCGCAGCTTAGAAGTGTGGAGTGCTTGTAACTTTTCAATTGAAATAACTTCGGTTAGAGACATTTATATCCTTAGTGTGAATGGATTTACATATATAGTGAGTGACATTACATTACTTGTTCCAATTTCAAGTGATAACTCCATTAACTCCATTTTTGTATAAAAAGGGCATTATTTCGCTTTAACTTTACGCGACGGTTTGGCGCAAACAATTGGAAATCGATTGAACTTTTACCGAACGTATACGTAACGTACCGAACGTAAGTGTTGAACTTGAGTTGTATCAAGCGTTAAAAGTTGACTCAAGACCGAAGATGCAGTGACCACGGATCGTGTACACGCGTCTCGTGAGTCGAACTGATGCCGTTTTCTTTCGTTCTGTTCCAAAAGGGTGAGGATTTTCGTAATGCAAACCAAAGTTGTTATTTTTAATTTCCTAGTGTTGGCCAGTAGCCTGCAGAAGGCTCGTGCAAATACGATTGCCTTTAAGGTTTCTGTCTTACCTATGCGGACAGTAATGGTAATTTCCAGCTAAAAGATAACAGCACCCTTTCGTGTTAGCACGCGCCGTTGGGCGTGGTCTTAGTCGGTGAGCGTGGTCTTAGTCAAACAGCTCTCATTGCATTTCCACTGGCCCAGTTTCGTTTCCCCCTGGTCCGGTCAGGATATTTTTCCAGCGCCTGGCTTTGGCAACTTGAGCTTTACGCGATCGTTTGGCGCAAACAATACAAAGCTTGTCTAAACTTGACCTGAACCACGTATTTGGAAGTGTTTAGGGTAATCTGTGTTGAATCAAGCGTTAAAGTTTCAAGTGTTGACTCAGATTCAAGAAAAAAGACTGAAGAACATGTGTCTGGTGAATCGAATTGATAAACGTTTTTGTTTCTTCGGTGCCCGAAGGGGTGAGGATTTTCGTTATGCATAATGGTTGTTATTTTTAATTCCCTGGTGTTGGCCAGTAGCCTGGGAAGAGATCATGCAAATCAGATTGTCTTTAAAGGTGTTCCTTTAAAGTTTGTTCCTTTTACCTATGCGGATAATAATTTTGAATTTTGGCTATGAAATAACAGTGTCCTTTTTACTTGCACGCACCAATTGGGCGTGATCGTGCAAAGCAGCTCCAGTATTACATTGCCAGTGGACAATTTTAGTTTTCTACGGAGCGGTCGCGATATATTCTAGCGGCCGGTAATTTGCCGCCCTAACTTTGGGCGGCGTTTTGACGCGAACAATTGGAAAGCGACTCATGTTGAACTGAACTGCATATTTATAATTGTTGAATTTGTGTTAAATCAAGCGTTGAAGTGTGAAGAGTTGAATGAAGACTGCAGGTCGGGTGATAACGGATCGAGAACATATTTCCGGTGAGTAATGATGATTGTTTTTTGTCGTATTCCAATGGCGATGATTTTGATGATTACCGAGCGATCGCGAGGTCTTCCGTCAACTAGGGAGAAAAATACACGTATAAGCGGCCCGACCGTAGCCATTGTTTTCACAGGCCAACTTCTTCGTAACTCCTCGGTTGATGTGGCTGAAAAATTTGCACACAAAGAAGTTTTTGTGGTAAAAATGTCGCATTAAATGTCTGAAATTCTGCGTTGGCGCGTTTCAGAGCAGCGCGTGACGTCACAACCCACCTTCTCGATGATGTGAACCCAATTTTGAAGCAATAAGTCCGTGTTTTGTTTTGTTGCATACACGCGGTAAAATGAGACTGTCCCATATATCCATTATTATCCACTGCGTCTAACCCAGCTGCCCGAACCAGGTACGCTCTCTGACACCGCCTTGCAGGCTGCCATTGCAAATTTAGTACATGTAATACAATTAATTATATGATAGCAGTTAACAAGGTCATTCAATGTACCATCGGTATTTATGTTTCAATTATAATGTTTTCGAAGTTTCAAGCACTTCTGAGATGGCGAAAACTCCAAGTGAGGTTAATCATCACGATGATGATGAATGAAATAACCAGTAACTTCATAATAAGTAAAACAATAATTTTAGGCCCATATTATATTATCGAATATTTCGCTTAATGAAGCTTCATCAGCAATGGTAATACCGATAATGATTAAGTACCGATAATACTTATGATTAGAAAATACAAGCAATGGAAAACGGGTGTATGCTTGGCATCAGAAGTTGAGGGACAACAGCTATCCAATACATTCAGTGGTAGTATTACGTAGTGTTGTCAATGTTGTATCATAACAAAACAGCCGTTCCATTTCATCTTGGATAAACGACATTTTATCCCCGAAGTCTTGTTTGACGCTGTCTAACAGCACCGTTCTGTCCGATATAATAACTATCGTGTTCGCTACTTGACCAGTGCCCCGGTTGCATATTAAGGTGACAGTATCAGACGTTTGTGGTGGTTAGACCGCCTGGCTGGCCTGAAGGTCGTGCTTTCTTGCGCTTCAGTTCTACCGCTTCCTTGTTTGTTTATGAAGTTGATGGACATTTACCTGATAATATTGCCTCTTTGCTTATAATGTGATGTCCGGCTATAAGATAGCGGTGTCCGTTAGTGTTTCCGCGCACCGGTTGGGCAAAGTCACGTCAAGCAGCTTCAATCGGATTTCCAATGGACCATTTTTGATTCTCCTGTCCGGTCGGGAGATTTCTGGGGCATCCGGTTTTGCCGCCTATAACTTTAAATGGTGCTGTAATTTATATTTGTTTTAGAGGATCTCCTGGCTGCCTTGAAGGATCCTAATGAGCCAATATTCTTTATCATGTCGTTCTTCAGGTTCTATCATGGATCTGCCTTGGTCGTTTTGTTGGATCCCATGGATCCAGGCGTCCTGTTTCGCCTTGCTCGTCAGATCCTGTAGAGCGTCCTCTGATGACTGCTGCTTTGATGTCAATACTGATGTCTTGCGGGTGCTGCTTCATATTATTTTATGAATCATCTTGTTGATTTGAAGGATCCTATGGATCCAGCTTCTTTATCGTGTGGTTCCTTAATTTGTATGATGAATCTGCTTCGGTTGTGATTTTTGGATCCCATGGATTCAGCTTGTTCTACCGCCTGGATCGTCAGATCTTGTACAGGATTCCTCTAGGACTGCGGCTTGGTTGTTTGGTTGGATCCCATGGATCCAGCGTGTTGTATCGCCTGGTTCGTCAAATCCTGTAAAGCGTCCTCTGCGGACTGCTGCTTTGAATCCATTAGGTCCTGTTGTCCTGCGGGTGCTGGTTCAGATTCGTATAAAAATCATATCCTGACTGCCTTGAAGATCCTATTGATCCAACATTATCTATCATGTGGTTCTTCAGATTCTATGACGAAGCTGTCTTGGTTGTTTTGTTGGATCCAATGGATCCAACAGGATGGTCGGCTGGCTGGCACAATGGTCTTCTTTCACCTGCTTGGTGAGATCCTGGAAAACGTCCTCTGAGGACTACTGCTTTCAATCCTGTGCTGTTGTCCTGGGGATGCTGCTTCACATTATTTCATAAATCATCTGGTTGCCTTGCATGATACTATGGATTCAACTTAACTTTGTTTATCATTTGGTTCTTCCGATTCTCTAATGAATCTGCCTTGGTTGTTTGGTTGGATCCCATGGATTCAGCGTCTTCTATCGCCTGGCTCGTCAGATCCTGTAAAGCGTCCTCTGAAGACTCCTCCATTGGATCCAATACTGTTGTCCTGCGGGTGCTGGTTTTAGGAATATCTGGCTGCCTTGAAGGATCCTTTGAATCCACCTTTCTTTGTCGTGTAGTTCTTCTAATTTTATTATGAATCTGCGTTGGTCGTTTTGTTGGATCCCATGGATCCAGCGTCCTGGATCGCCTCGTTCGTCAGATCGTGTAAAGTGTCCTCTGCGGACTGCTACTTTGGATCCAATTATTGTTGTCGTGTGGGTGCTCCTTCAGATTCTTTAAATAATCACCTCTTGGCTGCGTTAAATAATCCTATGGATCTAACATTATTTATAATGTGGTTCTTCAGAATATATGACGAATCTGCTTCTGTTGTTCTTGTGGATCCTAGGGATTCAGCTTGTTCTACCGCCTGGATCGTCAGATCCTGTAAGGCGTCCTCCTATGACTGCTGCTCGGTTGTTTTGTTGGATCCCATGGATCCAGCGTGTTGTATCGATTGATTCGTCAAATCCTGTAAAGCGTCCTCTGCGGACTGCTGCTTTGAATACATTATTGTTATACTGTGGGTGCTGCTTCAGATTTTTGTAAGAATCATCTCCTGGCTGCCTTGAGGGATCCTATGGATCCACCATTCTTTGTCATGTGATTCTTGAGATTCTATGATGAATCTGCCTTCGTCGTTGTGTTAGATCCAATAGATCCAGCTCATGTTGTATCGTTTTGATCGTCAGATCTTGTTTGCATTCACTGGGGACTTCTGCTATAGATCCATTACTGCTGTCCTGCGGGTGCTGCTTCAGATTCTTTAAAGAAGCATCTCCAAACTCCCCTGGAAGATACTATGGATCCAACATTCTTCGCGATACGGTTCTTCAGATTCGATGATGAATCTGCCTTGGTTGTTTTCTTAGATCCAATGGGTCGCCTTCCTCGTCAGATCCTGGAAAACGTCCACTGCGGACTTCTGCTTTGCTTTGTTGGATCCCATAGACCCAGCGTTTTCTTTCGCCTGGCTTGTGAGATCCTGTACTGCCCTCTGCGGACTGCTGCTTTGGATCCATTACTGTTGTGCTGATGGTGCTGCTTTTAAGAATCATCTAGGGGTCTTGAAGGATCCTATATATGGATCGAACTTTTTTCGTTTAATTCTTGAGATTCTATCACTAATCGGCCTTGGTCTTTTTGTTGGATCCCATGGATCCAGTGTCTTGTATAGCCTGGCTCGTCAGATCATGTAAAGCGTCCTCTGATGGCTGCTGCTTTGTATCCATTACTGTTGTCCTGCTGGTGCTGGTTTTATAATCATCTGGCTACCTTGAAGGATCCTTTGGAGCCAGCTTTCTTTGTCGTGTGTTTTTCATCTTTTATTATGAATCTTCTTTGGTTGTTTTGTTGGATCCCATGGATCCATCGTGTTGTATCGCCTTCCTAGTCAGATCCTGTAGTGTCCTCTGCGGACCCCTTGGGATGTATTACTGTAATCCTGCGGGTGCTGCTTCAGATTATTTTATAAATCATCTGGTTGCCTTGGAAGGATCCTATGGATCCAGCTCTCTTTCTCGTGTTGTTCTTCAGGTTCTGTCATGAACTTGCTTTGGTCGTTGTGTTAGATCCTGTGAAGCGTCCTCTGCGGAGTGCTGCCTTTTATTCATTATTGTTGTCCTGCTTGTGGTGCTTCATATTCTTTATATAATTATCTCGCTGCAATGAAGAATCCTTGAAGATCCATCGTTCTTTATAATGCAGTTCTTCATATTCTATGATGAATCTCCTTTAGTCGTTGTGTTGGATCCCTATGGATCCAGCGTGTTGTATCGTTTCGTTCATCAGATCGCGTAAAGTGTCATCTGCGGACTGCTACTTTGGATCCAATTATTGTTCTCGTGCGGGTGCTGCTTTAGATTCTTTAAAAATCATTTTTGCCTGTGTTGAAGGATCCTGTGGATCCAACATTCTTTACCATGTGGTTCTTCAGATTCTATGATGAATCTGCTTCGTTTTTTATCCCACGGATTCAGCTTGTTCTATCGCCTGGATCGTCAGATCCTGTAAAGCGTCCCTCTGGGACCGCTGTTGGTTGTTTTGTTGATCCCATGGATCCACCGTGTGTTGCAACGCCTTTTTCGTCAGATCTTGTAAAGCGTCCTCCGAGGAATGCTGCTTAGTTGTTTTGTTGGATCCCATGGATTCAGCGTGTTGTATCGCCTGACTAGTCAGATCCTGTAAATTTTCCCCTGCCGACTGCTGCTTTGGATCATTTACTGTTGTCCTGCGGACACTGCTTCAGGTTCTTTAAGAATCATCTGGCTGCCTTGAAATATCCTCTATTTAGCTCTCTTTCTCGTGTGGTTCTTCAGATTCTATGACGAATCTACCTTGGTCGTTATGTTGGATCTTATGGATCCATCGTCTTGCATCACCTGGTTCGCCAGTTCCTATAAAGCGTCCTCTGAGGACTGCTACGTTGGATCCAATACTGTTGTCCTGTGGGTAATGTGTTTAAGAATCATCTGGCTGCCTTGAGGGATCCTATGGATCCAACATTCTTTATCACGTGGTTCTTCATATTCTAGGATGAATCTGCCTAGGTCGTTTTTTCATTATATGGATCCAACGTCTTGTATCGCCTTGTTCGTCAGATCCTGTAATGCCTTCTCTGCGAACTGCTGCTTTGGATCCATTCGAATACTGTTGTCCTGTGGGTGCTGCTTTTAAGAATCATCGGGCTGCCTTGAAGGATCCTATGGATCCAACATTCTTTATCATGTTCTTCAGATTCTATGGTGAATCTGGCTTTGTCGTTTTGTCTGATCCCATGGATCCAGCATGTTGTATCGCCTGGTTTGTCAGTTCCTGTCAAGTCTCCCCTGTGGATTGCTGCTTGATGGTTTTGTTGGATCCCTTGGATCCAGCATCTTGCATCGATTGGCTCGGGAGATCCTGTAAAGCGTCCTCTGAGGACTGCTTCATTGGATCCAATATTGTTGTCCTGCGGGTGCTGGTTTTAAGAATCATCTGGCTGCTTTGAAGGATCCTTTGGATCCAGTTTTTTGTCGTGTGTGTCTACATATTTTATTACAAATCTGTTGTTTTGTTGGATTCCGTAAATCCAGGGTCTTCTATCGCCTGGTTCGTCAGATCATGTAGGCGCCAAAAGGTCATAATCATCATCATCGTGAGATCGTGTAAAGCGTCCTCTGTCGACTCCTTGGGATGTATTACTGTTGTCCTGCGGGTGCTGCTTCTGATTATTTTATGAATCATCTGGTTGCCTTGGATGGATCCTATGGATCCAGCTCTCTTTCTCGTGTCGTTCTTCAGGTTCTGTCATGAACTTGCTTTGGTCGTTGTGTTAGATCCTGTAAACGTCCTCTGCGGAGTGCTGCTTTTTATTCATTATTGTTGTCCTGCTTGTGGTGCTTCAGATTCGTTATGTAATCATCTCGCTGCAATGAAGAATCCTATAATCCTTGAAGGATCCCTGAAGATCCATCGTTCTTCATCATGTAGGTTTTCATATTATATGATGAATCTCCCTTAGTCGTTGTGTTGGATCCCTATGGATCCAGCGTGTTATATCGCTTCGTTCATCAGATCGCGTAAAGCGTCCTCTGCGGACTGCTGCTTTGGATCCAATTATTGTTCTCGTGCGGGTGCTGCTTTAGATTCTTTAAAAATCATGTTTTTGCCTGCGTTGAAGGATCCTGTGGTTCCAACATTCTTTACCATGTGGTTCTTCAGATTCTATGATGAATCTGCCTTGGTCTTTTTGTTGCATCCCATGGATCGTCATCGTCTATCGTCTGGTTGGTAAGATCGTGTAAAGTGTCCTCTACGGACTGTTGCTTTGGATCCAATTATTGTTCTCGTGCACGTGCAGGTGCTGCTTTAGATTCTGTAAAGAATCTTCTCGTGGCTGCGTTGAAGGATCCTATGGAACATCATTCTCTATAATGTTTTTCAGATTATGTGATTAATCTGCTTCTGTTGTTTTTTTGGATCCCATGGATTCAGCTTGTTCTATCGCCTGGATCGTCAGATCCTGTAAAGCGCCCCTTTATAGAGGACTGCTGCTCGGTTGTTTCGTTGGATCCCATGGATCCAGCGTGTTGTATCGTCTGGCTCGTCAAATCCTGTAAAACGTCCTCTGCGGACTGCTGCTTTGAATCCATTATACTGTTGTCCTATTGGTTGCTTTGAAATGTCCTTTGGATACAGGTCTCTTTCTCGTGTAGTTCTTCGGATTCTATCATTAATCTGCCTTGGTCGTATTTTTCTTCTGGATCCATCGTCTTGCATCACCTGGTTCGTCATATCCTGTAAAGCGTCCCTGCGGACTGCTACTTGGTTGTTTTGTTCTATCGCCTGGCTCGTCAGATCCTGTAAAGCATCCCCTGCGGACTGCTGCTTTTTGTTGTGCTGGTTCCCGTTGATGCAGCGTGTTTTGTCTCTGGCTCGTTAGATCCTGTAAAGCGTCCTTTGCGGACTGCTACTTCGGATCCATTACTGTTGTCCTGCGGGTGCTGATTCAGATTCTTTTAAGAATCATCTGGCTGCTTTGAATGGTCCATTGGATCCAGCTCTGTTTGCCGTGTGGTTCTTCGGATTCTATCATCAATCTGCCGTGGTCGTTTCTATATGATGGACTCATCGTCTTACTCACCTAGTTCGTCATATCATGTAAAGCGTCCACTGCGCACTGCTACTTGGTTGTTTGGATCCCATCATTTCTGCGTCTTGTTTCGCCTGGCTCGGGAGATCCTGAAAAGCGTCCTCTGAAGACTGCTTCATTGGTACCAATACTGTTGTCCTGCGGGTGCTGGTTTTAAGAATCATCTGGCTGCCTTGAAGGATCCTTTGGGTCCAGCTTTTTGTCATGCGGTTCTTCAGATTTTATTATGAATCTGCCTTGGTCGTTTTGTTGCATCCCATGGATCGTCATCATCGTCTATCGCCTCGCTCGTCAGATCGTGTAAAGCGTCCTCTGCGGACTGCTGCTTTGGATCCAATTATTGTTCTCGTCCGGGTGCTGCTTAATATTGTTTAGAGAACCATCTCTTATCTGCGTTGAATGATCCTTTGGATCTAACATTCTTTAGCATATGGTTTTTCAGATTATGTGATGAATCTGCTTTGTTTTGTTGGATCCCATGGATTTAGCTTGTTCTATCGCCTGCATCGTCAGATCATGTAAAGCGTCCCCCTAGAAGACTGCTGGTTGCTTGTTTCGTTGGATCCCATGGATCCAGCGTGTTGTATCGCCTGGCTCGTCAAATCCTGTAAAACGTCCTCTGCGGACTGCTGCTTTGAATCCATTATACTGTTGTCCTACTGGCTGCTTTGAAGTGTCTCTTGGATCCAGCTCTCCTTCTCGTGTGGTTCTTCGGATTATATCATGAATCTGCCTTGGTCGTTTTCACTTCTTCTTATGGATCCATCGTATTCCATCACCTGGTTTGTCATATCCTGTAAAGCGTCCCTGCGCACTGCTACTTGGTTGTTTTGTTGGATCCCATCAATTCTGCGTCTTGTATCGCCTGGCTCGGGAGATCCTGTAAAGCGTCCTCTGAGGACTGCTTCATTGGATCCAATACTGTTGTTTTGCGGGTGCTGGTTTTAAGAATCCTGCCTGCCTTAAAGGATCTTTTGGGTCCAGCTTTTTGTCATACGGTTCTTCAGATTTTATTATGAATCTGCCTTGGTTGTTTTGTTGGATCCCATGGATCCAGCGGCGTCTATCGTCTGGTTGGTCAGATCGTGTAAAGCGTCCTTTGCGGTCTGCGGCTTTGGATCCAATTATTGTTTGCGTGCGGATGCTGCTTTAGATTCTTTAGAGCATTATCTCTTGGCTGCGTTGAAGGATCCTTTGGATCCAACATTCTTTAGCATGTGGTTCTTCAGATTCTATGATGAATCTGTTTCGTTTTTATCCCATGGATTCAGCTTATTCTTTCGCCTGGATCGTCAGATCCTGTAAGCGTCCTTTGCGGACTGCGGCTTTGGATCCAATTATTGTTCTCGTCCGGGTGCTGCTTTATATTCTTTAGAGAATCATCTCTTGGCTGCGTTGAAGGATCCTTTGGATCCAACATTCTTTATCATGTGGTTCTTCAGATTCTATGATGAATCTGCTTCGTTTTTATCCCATGGATTCAGCTTATGCTATCGCCTGGATCGTCAGATCCTGTAAGCGTCCTCTGAGGACTACTGCTTTGGTGTTTTATTGAATCCCGTGGATCCAGCGTGTTGTATTGCCTGGTTCGTCAAATCCTGTAATTGTCCTCTGATGTCTGCTGATTTGGACCCATTATCTGCTTCCTGAGGACTGCTATCCTGCGGGTGCTGCTTCGGATTATCTTGAGAATCATGCGGCTGCTTTGAATGATCATTTGGATCCAGCTCTCTTTCTCATGTCTTTCTGCAGGTTCTGTCACGAATATGCCTTGGTTGGTTTGTTGGATCTCATGGATCCAGCGTCCTGTATCGCCTCATGGCTCGTCAGATCCTGTAAAGCGTCCTCTGAGGACTGCTGCTTTGGATCCGTTACTGGTGTCCTGCGGATGCTGCTTCAGATTCTTTAAATAATCATCGATTGGCTGCGTCGAAGGATCCTATGGATCCAACATTCTGTATCATGTTGCTCATGAGCTTCTATGATGAATCTGCCGTGGTTGTTTTGTTGGATCCCATAGATCCAGCGTGTTCTATCGCCTGGCTCCTCAGATCCTGTAAGGTATCCCCTGCGGACTGCTGCTTAGTTGTTTCGTTGGAGCCCATAGATCTGGTCTCTGGCTGTGTGTTTTGTCTCTGGTGTTCTGTCTCTGGTGTTTTGTCTCTGGTGTTTTGTCTCTGGCTCTTCAGATCCTGTAAAA
This sequence comes from Chirona hameri, assembly GCA_036785665.1. Taxonomy (NCBI): domain Eukaryota; kingdom Metazoa; phylum Arthropoda; class Thecostraca; order Balanomorpha; family Balanidae; genus Chirona; species Chirona hameri. The sequence continues at coordinate 47,216 of JAXIVJ010002255.1, forward strand.
CATCCTCGTCGGACTGCTGCTTTGGATCAGTTACTGTTGTCTTGCGGATGCTGCTTCAGATTCTTCTTTTTTTTAGTCATCTCCTGGCTGCCTTAAGGATCCCATGGATCCAGCATCTTCAGTCGGTTGGTTTGTTGCATCCTGTGCAGCGTGCTCTGCGGACTGCTTCGGATCCAGGGGTTGCCGTTGACCGTTGTCACATTCTGGAAGGTATCTTCACCTGGCTGTTTGATGGATCCTATATTGATCCATGTTTCGTCTACGGCGTCGAATTTATGAACATTCCTTTCCCGGCTTCTGCTTTAGATCATATGGACCAAAGCCTTTTTTCCGTCGGTATTGTCTCGAATCGTGTGCAGATTGAATTGAGGTCTTGCCATAGGGACCCCGTGGCCTTTCTCCTCTCGGTTCTCAGCTATACCTAGTACGTTGTGTCTTGTGAATTGTCGTCAATGGACTGCTTCTTTGAATCCATATCCCTCTTCTAATATATTTAAATATATCTCTTTGGATATACGTTGTCTTTCCCTGGGATCCTTGTTTCCCATGTGAGGAGCGGTTGCATGCATGTCCTTAGTGTGAGTGTTGGATGTTGCATGTCTGCATGTGCATGTTTGAATGTCGGCATGTGCATGTTTGAATGTCTGCATGTGCATTTTTGCATGTCTGCCTGCTAATGTTTGCATGTCTGCATGTACATGTTTGCATGTCTGCATGTGGATGTCTGTATGCATGCCTGCATGTGCATGTCTACATGTGCATGTTTGCATGTCTGCATGTTTTAGTACGTTGCCTCTCCTCACGGGATCGAGCTCCCGGGTGAATACACCAACGCAACATACTGTTTTGGAATATCGAACAATCCCCCAGCTCAGCTACTAAATCATGTGGGTTCAGTCCGCTCTGCCGCTTGGTTTGTCCGATCCTACGAAGCGTCTCTTTGGGTGCTTAATTGGATCCAGAGTCCTCTGCCGACTTATTTGGTCGGAACCTGAAAAGAATCGCCCTAGATTGTTGTTTAGGAACATACGTATTCATTGTCGTCTATCGCCTGTTGGGTCATTCTTTAGCAGTCCTCACCAGGATTAGAAGTTGGATGCTACGGAGTACAGATCCAAGGTCCTATATCGACTAGTTCGTCAGATCCTGTAAATCTTCCTCCGCGGACTGCTGCTTTGGATCCATTACTGTTGTCCTGCATTTGCTGCTTCATATTTATGTTTATAGAATCATCTGGCTGCTTTAAGGATCCTATAGATCCAACATTGTTTATCATGTGGCTTTTCAGATTCTGTGATGAATCTACCTTGGTCGTTTTGTTGAATCCCATGGATTCATCGTCTTGTATCGCCTTCCTCGTCAGATCCAGTAAAGCGTCCTCTGCGGACTGCTGCTTTGGATACATGTCCTGTGGGTGCTGCTTCAGATTATTTGGAGTCATCTGGCTTGATTGAAGGATCCAATGGACCCAACTTTGTATCGTGCGGTTCTTGAGATTCTAACATTGATCGGCCTTGTTTCTTTGTTGGATCCCATGGATCCACCGTCCTTTATCTCCTAGTTCGTTAGATCCAGTAAAGCGTCCTTTGCAGACTGCTGCTTTGGACCCATTACTGCTATCCTGCGGGTTCTTCTTAGGATTATTTTAAGAATCATGTGGCTGCTTTGAATGATCCTTTGGATACAGCTTTCTTTCTCACGTGTTTCTTCACATTTTGTCATGAATCTGCCTTAGTCGGTTTTGTTTTTGGATCCATAGATCCATGTTATATCACCTGGTTCGTCATATCCTGTGAAGCGTCCCCTGCGGACTGCTACTTGGTTGTTTTGTTGGATCCCATGTGGATCCCAAATGGATCCAGCGTGATCCCAAATGGATTCAGCGTGTTGTATCGCCTGGCTCGTCAGATCCTCTAAAGCGTCCTCTGCAGACTGCTGGTTTCAAACGGGATTACTGTTGTCCTGCCGGTGCTGATTCAGATTATGTTCATCATATGGCTGCTTTGAACGGTCCTTTGGATCCAGGTCTCTTTGTCGTGTGGTTTTTCGGATTCTATCATGAATATGCCGTGGTCGTTTTTTATCTGATGGATCCATCGTCTTGCATCACCTGGCTCGTCAGATCATGTAAAGCATCCCCTGCGGACTGCTGCTTTTTGTTGTGTTGGATCCCGTTGATTCAGCGTGTTGTATTTCTGGCTCGTTAGATCCTGTAAGGCGTCCTCTGCGGAATGCGGCTTTGAATCCATTACTGTTGTTCTGCGTTTGCTGATTCAGATTCTTTTCAGAATCATCTGGCTGCTTTGAATGGTCCTTTAGATCCAGCTCTGTTTGTCGTGTGGTTCTTCGGATTATATCATGAATCTGCCGTGGTCGTTTTTATCTGATGGACCCATCGTCTTACATCACCTAGCTCGTCAGATCCTGTAAAGCGTCCCCTGCGGACTGCTACCTGGTTGTTTGGATCACATGGATCCAGCGTCTTGTATCGCCTGGCTCGGGAGATCCTGTAAAGCGTCCTTTGAGGACTGCTTCATTGGATCCAATACTGTTGTCCTGCGGGTGCTGGTTTTAAGAATCCTACCTGCCTTGAAGGATCCTTTGGGTCCAGCTTTTTGTCATGCGGTTCTTCAGATTTTATTATGAATCTGCCTTGGTTGTTTTGTTGGATCCCATGGATCCAGCGGCGTCTATCGTCTGGTTGGTCAGATCGTGGAAAGCTTCCTTTGCGGTCTGCGGCTTTGGATCCAATTATTGTTTGCGTCCGGGTGCTGCTTTATATTCTTTAGAGAATCATCTCTTGGCTGCGTTGTTGAAGGATCCTTTGGATCCAACATTCTTTAGCATGTGGTTCTTCAGACTCTATGATGAATCTGCTTCGTTTTTATCCCATGGATTCAGCTTATTCTATCGCCTGGATCGTCAGATCCTTTAAGCGTCCTTTGAGGACTGCTGCTTTGGACCCATTACTGTTGTCCTGCGGGTGATGCTTCAGAATCCTTAAAGAATCATCTGGCTACCTTGAAGGAGCCCATGGATCCAACATTCTTGATCATGTGGTACTTTAGGTTCGATGATTAATATGCCTTGGTTGTTTTGTTGGATTCCATGGATCCAGCGTCTTTTATCGCCTTCCTGGTCAGATCCTGTAAAGCATCCCCTGAGGAATACTGCTTTGGTGTTTGATTGGATCCCGTGGATCCAGCGTGTTGTATTGCCTGGTTCGTCAAATCCTGTAATTGTCCTCTGAGGACTGCTGCTTTGGACCCAGTACTGCTATCCTGCGGGTGCTGCTTCGGATTATTTTGAGAATCATGTGGCTGCTTTGAATGATCCTTTGGATCCAGCTCTCTTTCTCATGTCTTTCTGCAGATTCTATCACGAATCTGTCTTGGTTGGTTTGTTGGATCCCATGGGTCCAGCGTCCTGTATCGCCTCATGGCTCGTCAGATCGTGTAAACGTCCTCTGCGGACTGCTGCTTTCAATTAGGATTACTGTTGTCCTGTGTGTGCTGCTTCGTGTTCCTTTATGAATCATCTGGTTGCCTTGATGGATCCTATGGATCCAACGTTCTGTATCATTTGGTTCTTCCGATTTTATGATGAATCTGCCGTGGTTGTTTTGTTGGATCCCATGGATTCAGCGTGTTGTATCGCCTGACTCGCCAGATCCTGTAAAGCGTCCTCTGTTGACTGGTGCTTGGTTGTTTTGTTGGACCCCATAGATCCAGCGTGTTCTATCGTCTGGCTCCTCAGATCCTATAAAGTATCCCCTGCGGACTGCTGCTTAGTTGTCTCGTTGAAGCCCATGGATCTGGTATCTGGCTGTGTGTTTTGTCTCTGGTGTTTTGTCTCTGGCTCTTCAGATCCTGTAAAACATCCTCATCGGATTGCTGGTTTGGATCCATTACTGTTGTCTTGCGGATGCTGCTTCAGACTCTTCTTTTTTGAGTCATCTCCTGGCTGCCTTAAAGGATCCCATGGATCCAGCATCTTCAGTCGGTTGGTTTGTTGCATCCTGTGAAGCGTTCTCTGGTGGACTGCTTCAGATCCAGGGGTTGCCGTTGACCGTTGTCACATTCTGGAAGGTATCTTCACCTGGCTGTTCCTATATTGATCCATGTTTCGTCTACGGCGTCGAATTTATGAACATTCCTTTCCCGGCTTCTGCAGCACCTGGTTCGTCATATCCTGCAAAGCGTCCCCTGCGGACTGCTACTTGGTCTTTGTGTTGCATCCCATGGATCCAGCGTCGTCTATCGCCTGGTTGGTCAGATCGTGTAAAGCGTCCTCTGCGGACTGTTGCTTTGGATCCAATTATTGTTCTCGTGCGGACATGCTGCTTTAGATTCTTCAGATAATAATATCTTGGCTGCGTTGAAAGATCTTTGGATCCAACATTCTTTATCATGTGGTTCTTTAGACTCTATGATGAATCGGCTTCGTTTTTATCCCATTAATTCAGCTTGTTCTATCGCCTGGATCGTCAGATCCTGTAAAGCGTCCCTCTAGGACCACTGCTTGGTTGTTTTGTTGGATCCCATGGGTCCACCGTGTTGTATCCAAATAATAATGATGATCATCATCATCATCCATTACCCATGGTGTCCTGCGAGTCTGCTTCATATTTGTGAAAATAATCATCTGGTTGCTTTGCAATATCTCATGGATCCAACATACTTAATGATGTGGTTGTTCAGATTCTATGTTGAATCTAGCTTATTTGTTTTGTCGGATCCCATGGATCCAGCGTGTTGTATCGCCTGGTTCGTAAGATCCTTTAAAGCGTTATCTGCAGACTGCTGCTTTGGATCCATTACTGTTGTCTTGCTGGTGCTGCTTCAGATTCTTTAAAGGGTCATCTGGCTTGGATCTATTACTTTTGTACTGCGAGTGCTGTTTCAGATTCCTTAAAGTATCATCTGGCTGCCTTGAAGGATCCTATGGATACAACATGATTTATCATGTAGTACTTCGGATTCGATGATCAATCTGCCTTGGTTGTTTTGTTGGATTCCATGGATCCATTGTCTTTTATCGCCTTCCTGTTCAGATCCTGTAAAGCTTCCCCTGAGGACTGCTGCGTTGATGCTTTGTTGCATCCCGTGGATCCAGCGTCCTGTATCGCCTGGATCGTCAGATCCTGTAAGCGTCCTCTGTGGACTGCTGCTTTGGATCCATTACTGTTGTCCCACTGGTTCTTCTTCGGATTACTTGAATAATATTTGTCTGACTGCGTTGAAGGATCCTCTGGGTCCATCGTTCTTCATGATGTGGTTCATCAGATTCTGTGATGATTGCCTTTGTTGGTTTGTTGGATCCCATAGATCAGGCGTCTTGTATCCCCGTGCTCGTGAGATCGTCCTCTGCGTACTGAAGCGTGCAGCGTCTGCGTACTGCGTACTGAAGCGTCCTCTGCGTACTGCTGCTTGGTTGTTTGTTGAATTTCATGGATCCAGTGTCTTGCATTGCCAGGCGTGTCAGATCCTGTAAAGCGTCCACTATGGACTGCTGCTTTTGATCAATTACTGTTGCACTACGGGTGCTGCTTCAGATTCTTTAAATAATCATCTGGCTGCTTTGAAGAATCCTTTGTATCCAGCTCTCTTTCTCGTGTTGTTCTTCGGATTTTATCATTGATTTGTCGTTTTCGTTATTCTATCGTCGTTTTTGTTATCTAATGGATCCATCGTCTTGCATCACCTGGTTCGCCATATCCTGTAAAGCGTCCCCTGCGGACTGCTACTTGGATGTTTTGTTGGATCCCATGGATCCAGCGTCTTGTATTGCCTGGCTCGGGAGATCCTATAAAGCGTCCTCTGAGGACTGCTGCTTTGAATCCATTACTGATGTATTGCGGGTGCTGGTTTTAAGAATCATCTAGCTGCCTTGAAGGATCCTTTGGATCCATCTTTTCTTTGCCATGTGGTTCTTCAGATTTGTTTATGAATCTGCCCTGGTCGTTGTGTTGGATCCCATGGATCCAGCGTCGTCTATCGCCTCATGGTTCGTCAGATCATATTAAGCGTCCTCTGCGGACTGCTGCTTTGGATGCATTACTTTTGTCCTGCGGGTGCTGCTTCAGATTCTTGAAAGAATCATCTCCTGCACGGATTCAACATTCTTTATCATATGGCTCTTGAGATTCCATAATGAATCTGCCTTGATCGTTTTGGTGGACCCCTTGGATCCACCGTGATGTATCTCTAGCTCGTCTGACCCTCTGAAGCGTCCTCTGCGGACGGCTGCTTTAGATCCATTAGTGCTTCAGATTATTCAATGGATCATATGGCTGCTTTGAAGGGTCTTTTGGATCCAGCTCTCTCGTGTCGCCCTTCAGGTACTATCATGAATCTCCTTTGGTCGTTGTGTTGGATCCCATGAATCCAGCGTCCTGTATCGCCTTGCTCTTCAGATCCCTTAATGCGTCGTTTAGGGACTGCTTCTTTGGATCCATTACTTTTGTACTGCGAGTGCTGTTTCATATTCCTTACAACATCATCTGGCTGCCTTGAAGGATCCAACATGCTTTATCATGTGGTACTTCAGATTCAATGATCAATCTGCCTTGGTTGTTTGGTTGGACCACATGGATCTGTCGTCTTTTATCGCCTTCCTGGTCAGATCCTATAAAGCATCCCCTGAGGACTGCTTCTTGGATGTTTTCTTGGATCCCATGGATCCAGCGTCGTCTATCGCCTGGTTCGTCAGATCGTGTGAAGCGTCCTCTGCTGGCTGCTGCTTTGGATCCAATTGTTGTTCTCGTGCAGATGCTGCTTTAGATTCTGCAAAAAAAATCATCTCTTGGCTGCGATGTAGGATCCTATGGACCAACATTCCTTATCATGTTTTTTTTCTCCAGATTATATGATGAATCTGCTTAGTTTTTTTTTGGATCCCATGGATTCAGCTTGTTCTGTCGCCTGGATCGTCAGATCCTGTAAAGCGTCCCTCTAGAGGACTGCTGCTTGGTTGTTTCATTATATCTCATGGATTATGGACTCGTGCTGTATTGCCTGGCTCGTTAAATGCTGTAAAGCATCTTCCGCGGTCTGCTGCTTTGAAATCCATTATACTGTTGTCCTACTGGCTGCTTTGAAGGGTCCTTTGGATACAGCTCTCTTTCTCGTGTGGTTGTTCGGATTCTATCATGCATTTGCGTTGATCGTATTTTTCATCTTATGGATCCATCGTCTTGCATCACCTTGTTAGTCAGATCCTGTAAAGCGTCCCTGCGGACTGCTAGTTGGTTGTTTTGTTGGATCCCATAGATCCAGCGTGTTCTATCGCCTGGCTCGTCAGATCCTGTTAAGCATCCCCTGCGGACTGCTGCTTTTTGTTTTGTTGGATCCCCTTGATCCAGCGTGTTGTATCTCTAGCTCGTTAGATCCTGTAAAGCGTCCTTTGCGGACTGCTGCTTTGGATCCATTACTGTTGTTCTGCGTTTGCTGATTCATATTTGCTTTATAAATAATCATCTGGCTGCCTTAAGGATCCTATGGATCCAACATTCTTTATCATGTGACTTTGCAAATTCTGTGATGGATCTGCCTTGGTCGTTTTGTTGGATCCCATGGATTCATCGACTTTAATCGCCTTCCTCGTCAGATCCAGTAAAGCGTCCTCTGCGGACTGCTGCTTTGGATACATGTTCTGCGGGTGCTGCTTCAGATTATTTTAAGTCATCTGGCTTGATTGAAGGATCCAATTGATCCAACTTTTTATCGTGTGAATCTTGAGATTCTATCATTGATCGCTCTTGGTCTTTTTGTTGGATCCCATGGATCCAGCGTCCTGTATATCCTAGTTTGTTAGATCCTATAAAGCATCTACTGGGTACGGCTTCTTTTGATCCGTTACTGCTGTCCTGCGGGTGCTGCTGCAGCTTCTTGTAAGAATCATCACCTGGCTGGCCTTGAAGGATCCTATGGATCCCACGTTCTGTATCGTGTTGTTCTTCAGATTCGATGACGAATCTTTCTTGGTCGTTTTGTTGGATCCTTTGGATCCAGCGTCTTGTATCGCTTGGTTTGTCAGATCCTGCAAAGCGTTATCTGCTGACTGCTGCTTTTCAGTGTATGACCAGTCCATTACTGGTCGTTTGGATGCATCCTATGGATCGATCCAGTGTTGTCTGTCGCCTACTGCCTTGTTGGATTTCTGTGACCAATCTTCTCTCAATTTCCCCGTTATTTCCAATGGATCCCAGTTAACTTGTCGCCTGGTTTTAGGGATTCTTTGAAGCGTCTAATTTGGACTGCTTTTTTAATCCATTGTCTTCTGTCAAGCGCTTCGTTTTAAATTGTGCGAAGATTCATCCCCTGGCCAGTGGATCCAGTGGATCCAATGTTCCCTAGTTACTTGTTTTTGTTTTTGGGGTTTTGGGAACAACCTTTTCTGTCTATTGTGTTCGATAATGTAAATTCAGATACCTCTGCCGACGGGCTTGTCGAATCTTACGAAGCATCCACTGCAGACTGCTTTTAGGATATCTTCTGCCGTGTGCTGCTTAAAATATGTGAAGAATCCTCTTCTACGTTTTTGAGTATCCTATGGAGACCGTTAAATGCTTTTAATAACCCTCAAATTCTGAAAATGCGTGAAGTCCATGTAAAAGTCCTCTGGCGGTTGCTCTGTTGGACCCAGTGGAGCCATGTTCCTCTATCACAGTGATTCTTAAATAGGGGTGATAACCGCACTTTGGGTAATTGAGCCTGCGGGCAGCGGGAATGACGATTGAAGGCTAAGTGAAAACTAAAGCTGATTTGTTTAATGATAGCACACAACAAAACGCACCTCCATCTATCTCAGGTTCTGTTCAGCTGTCACCACATTACCGCAAAGAACATCAAAATCAATTAATTTTCAATGATGTTCGGCTTTTTGCTTCGGCTTTGCGTGTTAAACGCTGGGAGCTGCACCGCTTCAGACTACGGGCACAGCACACGTTATATTCCTGTCCCTAGATGACACTAGTAGTAACCGTCTGATGTTGTGCTGTACCGCATAGCTTAAAGCCAAGGACTGCACATTCTTGTCCCTAGATGGCACTAGTAGTAAACGCCTGAAATTATACTGTACCACATAGCTTAAAACAAAGGACTGCACAAGCACATTCCTGTCTCTAGATGGCACTAGTAAATGCCTGAAGTTATGCTGTACCGCATAGCTTAAAGCCGATAACTGTGGTCTACGCAATGGGGGAGCGGGTAACGAGTCATTATCGTAATCAAAAGAGGATAGCAATGCGCCCTTGCCGATGAGAACGACTGATCTGTCACGTTGTTCGTGCGATGATGTTAACCCCGTCCTCGATAAGAAATAAGGGAATTTGATATAATTGGGTCCCTGCCGTTAATCGTTCGATGGTCATGCGGCGTAGGATATGCACATTGCCATATTTTCCTTCTACTATTTTTATCTACCGTTGTTGCATAATTGACTTGTAGCTGCTGCAAAGGGTGGAGTTTCTTCAAATCTGAGTTTTACATTAGATGGGCTTAAGATTTTGATAAAAAAACACGAGAATTGAGATGAGTAAATTTGTGGCCCCCGTTTTCCTGGTAGCGCTGGAAGGATAAAATTATTTTTATATAAAAATTCCCAAATGTTCTTGCTCATGTTTGTTTCATCCGTTTATTTAATGTAATATTTATGATAAATATACTTATGTCGCTGCATAACATTTTGCTTGAAAGGTGGGTAATATATGTGCATAAAAGTTTGTAAAATGTTTGTATTTGTGTTAATTCGCTTAAAACGTTTTTTTAAGGTGTGCAACTAGCATTCGATGTTTATAACATTAGTCAGAATGTATATATCAACACTAGAGGAGAGCACCATCAACACATCTAAATGGGCGATGACCGAGCGGGCGCTGTCGCAATATGTACACTCGAAGCGCGCTCATTATCCACCTACGAGTACCTATTGATTGCAGCACCGTTGTTGATTTCAGGTATAGCAACCGCCGCACTGCAGGGCCTCCCGCTGCCGACCATCGTCAACCCGCCGTCGTAACACGCGTCCAGACATTGTGTGTCGGCCAGCAGAACGCCTCCCTCCGTCTCGTAACACGCGTCCAGACATCTCTGTACCGGCCAGCAGAACTTCTAAGTGCCCGACTGTTGGGCATACTGCTACGACTTCTACGACGACGAACTACGACAGCCGAGGCGCAGGTGATCAAAACGAGTGGGTGTAGAGTGTTATATTAGCGATGTTCATTGCGTAGGCCATGATACTCGCGATGATGCGGTAGCATGGACTTTGGACAGTCTTCTTTCCCCGACGAAAGAGTCTCGGATCATCACAAGTCCCATGAGTGCGATACACTATTGTAGTGTATCTTTAAAGCTAATAATAGAGTCTTAAAATTTGCGAACTCCGTCGGGTTTGCGGCTGTCCAGGGTGATGCCCGCCATCCCTCCGGCTCCACGTGCCGGGCATCGGCAACAGGGTAGGATCAGGCTGATATTACACAACAACTAGGAACATAAACCACATTACTTTGATGTGTAGTATTAACAATCTAAACAGCCTGATCTTATCCTGGCAGAGAGAGGGATTATCCAAAAAAGAATCCTCCGTTACCATCTCAATTATCACCGTACACGAGACATATACAACAACGATGACGATGCTTACACAAACGCCAAGGTTGGTAGAGAGTTAGCCGACAACTACCTGCTTGCCTCGATCCAGCGTCAGGAGCGGCCAGATAGCCTCGAGACAACTGTCTGGGTTTGGGGGAGGGGGCAGCGTTGGGAGCTCAGCTTCAGCGTTGAACGGGTGGGGTCGTCCCTAGTGATGATGGCCACTCTACCGTAGCCGCTACCGTCAGGGCGATCTGCTCAGGCGATTGAAGAACCGGGAAGAACCAGACGTTTGGTAGGCAGACTTGTCAATGATTCAATGTGAATCGACTACTTTTGATTGAATCATTCTTATTTCAAATGAATGACTCATGAATCGATTCACCTCATGCGCAAACCTGTTGTGAGTCACTGATTGAATCATTCATACAGAGAAAATAGGCTGATTGAATCATTCATTGCTCAAAGAATCATTCTTTTTTGGTCGAACAGCATAAACTGTCCACAAAATATGCCAGCGGCCCAGCATTCATGCCAGCGGCCCAGCCCTGTGGTCAAACCAGGCACTTAATGGCCAATTATATGAGCTCTGTGCCCTGAGCTGTAGCCTGTAATTCATCAATGCGTAAAGAAAGCTAGGCTTTGTGTCCAACTCCAGTGGGCACAAAGCCACTATTCAATCAGCCCTAACTAGGTGAATACCTTGGAACTGGTAGGGTTAGGGGAGGTACCTAAATACTTAAAAAAAGGTAACTAACTCATACTTTGGTTCATAAACCACACAGTACACGCACACCTTTTTCACACGAAAAATTATCAAAAGGTACCCACCTTTTCCTAATTTCTAGGCTATACCATATCAAAAACTAAATCATAAACAAACATTTGCATGACCTCCGCATGACCCAAATATCACTGTCGCATCGGCGCCGCTTTATTCTACATCATGCTTTATACAAAATAATACCCAATGCAAAATCAAAATAAATGTTCTATTCGCTTAAAAAGTGAAACGTGAAGTCATTAATGCTTTTGGAACTTGGAATTTGCAATTATAATAAATATTATAAATATCATTTTATAATCAAAATAAACAACACGCGTGTCCAATTGGCTCACATTCACATTCGGAAATACATTCTCGGACTATTCGGATTGGTTTCAAAATTGGTACACAGATAGATCACGACCTAGTGATCATTCTGGTACAATCTTAGAGTCGCACATTTAAAATCAAAGGAGTTAGAGCAGGTCATATCTTTAAGGTCAAACAGCAGACTATTCTGATGTGTATGCAAATTGGCACACAGGTAGAGCATGACCTCCCTGTCACGCTCATACAATCTTAGAGTCGCACATTCAAAATCAAAGGAGTTAGACAAAGGAGTCGACACTTACAATCACCGACAGCACCGACAAAGGGACGGGGGGGGGGGTGTTAGTGTCGATAGAGTAAATCCACCTACAATCACAGACAGCACCGACAAAGGGACGGGGGGTGTTAGTGTCGATAGAGTAAATCCACCTACAATCACAGACAGCACCGACAACGCAGGAAGAGGACGTCTACCGCGGGATCACACTACAATGTCCTAGCATTGGGAAATTTGGGTGGAAAATGACACACTATGGATACTATTTTTCCACTCTTTTCCCAGAGTTTTACTGTTAATTTTCCACTCCATATTTTAAAATGTATTGGATAATTGGAACCCTGATATCCTGATGTATGGATGCAATGATAGGGGCAGCCCGTGGAGGGAAAGACGGATACTAATTTGCATAGGTAACAGGGGCGGATCCAGGGAAACTTTTCGGGAGGGGCACATCATACTTCAAGGGGCCCTCGAGCTGAAAAGGGCCCCGGGCGTTTTTGCGGGTCTGAAAGGGCCTCCAGTCGGTCTGAGAGTGTATTTGCAGGTAGGAGAAAGCCCTTGACAAGCCTAAGAGGGCCATCGTCAGGCCTGAGAGTGCCCTATGCAGGGGCGTCGCCGACAATTTTTGAGTGGGGGGTCGGCTGAAATGAGAGAAACAAATGTAACCACATTTGTTCTGCATGCCTTTGCAACATTTGTAATGTCAGTGGATTTTAATGTTACAGTAGGTACTTGTTATTTAGCGCCGCCAAGCGCAGAAAAAAATCTTACGGATTGGCCTGATAAAACCCAGAAATACAGGCGATGAACCTTGTAGAGAATAAGAAGCTAAAATTGTATTAATTCAATTCAGCGTTACGACGAACCGAAGACGATGACTGGCTTCGTTATGATGATGACAAGGGCGCCGCCACCTTCCGAAAGTTGGGGGGGGGGGGGGGGGGAGGGGAGGGGACGGAGGCATTCTGAAGTCGATTCTTTCCATGCAACGCCCATAGGCGTAATGTTAAAATCAGAAAATGTTGGGGGGACATGTCTCCCCCGTCCCCCCTGTGGCGGAGCCCCTGGCCCCTGATGTGACGCCGCGGCGTGAACAATTGAATTTTAGGTCCTGGAAAACGCAATTGTAATATTCGAACCAGACCGTGAGTGGAGCCAACCTTCAAGTAACCCCTTTTCCTGGTTGCATATCTCGGTATGATGCAAAATATTGAAATTAAGATGGTTTTTCATATACATTAGCTAGCCTCAGATAGTAAATCACGATGACCGGTGGCAGTCAGCGCTCAATAGTATATATGAATGATGGGGATTCCGCCCCCCCCCCCCCTCATGTTTTTCGCAGATATCTCCAGAAAGGCTGGGAGCAGGCCCATGCAATTTTGGGACTTTTCCTAGAATTGAATTCCGCATTTGGAGTCCAAATTTTGAGTTCTTAACCTGAACAGAGGCGGTTTGCGGTTTGAACAGAGGGGCACGGTTTTGGGAGGGTTCGGCGGCGATATTTGGCGATAATACGGAAATGCGATCTTCACGGTTTCTTCCTAACTGCCTAAAGTGTGAAGGAGTTACATCGGTTTACGGTGATTGCAACAAGTGCAAATTAGTTGATGTTAATGAAATATCATAAAAATTGCATGGCATAGGCGGTTTCAGGGGCTTGAAAGGGGGGGGGGGGTCCAGGAAGTATTCAATGCTTGGCGGGAAGCAAATAGAGCGATGTAGGGAGCATGTATAGCTATCAAGATGTAAAAGATAGCTTCTCCTTCCATTATTTTCATAATTTATTACATATAGAGTTGCAGGGGCGTGTTCAGGCGCATGAAAGGGGGGGGACTGACATGGTGATGACGATATGCCAGCGATTACGGCGCAATAGACGGATAACTTATAATGATATGTGCACATATGAGGCCAGGAGAGGGAATACAATCATTTTTTGCAGAGGCGCGCTCAGGAATGGAAGAAAGGGGGTCATATTATTGCAAGGAAAATAAGATGCATGGGCCTACAATGGCATAACATACTGCAGTTTTCGGATGAAACACGCACCACAGGGTACTCTACGAACGATTATGAGAGAATAGGCGAGTCCAGGTAGGGTAAAAAGGGGGGTAAGCAATGTTAATTGAAGTTGTAAGTAAAATAGTCACTGTTGACTAGTTAGTATCATAATAGCGGATAATATACTTATCAAAAGGTCTTGCGCCTCCCCAGTTTGGATCCTGGATGCGCCTATGATGAAGTACAATATGCAAAATAGAACTATCTACGATCAGTAACTTATTTATAGTGCTGGGTAGCAACATGCCTGCAGTTAATATTTTTCCTATTTGACCTCCCTTTTTCACTAACCTGGTACCGCCTATGGCGAGAAATATGATTTATAACTGTTTTGTCTAATGTCACAATAACATACCATTTCATTTATTAAAAAAAACATAAAAAATAGTTTTATTCCGCATTTACTTCACCCCCATATTGAGTGACCTGCCTATGATTTTTGAATTTTCAAAAGTGATCGCCATATATAAATTATAAATCTCCAATTCAATCTCTGATTCCCATTGGTTGTGTTAAAATCGGTAATAAACATGACAGCTGTGTTGGATGATATATAACGCTAAAATGTGTAGTTTTTGCCCCCATGTTGCCCCCTATTAAAAATGCCGATTTTTTTTAGAAATGTAGATCGTGATGAGGAGAACCAAACGCCGTTTCATTTTTGAAAATCGGATGGGTAGATCTCGAGATCTCCGGGGGGCGGAATCCGCCCCCCCCCTGTTACAAATAGGGGTAGCCAGGAGCCTGTTACAAATAGGGTTAAAAGTTAATATTTTATGAAGAGAGTGGGACCTGGGGCCATCAATTACCGCCAAGCACCTCTGCCAGACATTTAATGGAATCAATTTTCCCATTTTCCCAATTTGTATAAGCAATTGCGAAACTGGTGTCATACCGCGAAGCGTCGCGAAATTTTCCAGTTTTTAATCTTTGGAATAATAGCGGGATTTTGACTGTTGCAAAGGCAATTTTTACGATAAATTGTTAACTTTCCCCGAAAAAAGTGTGTGCGTTTGGGGGGGGGGGGGCGGTCGACCCCCACCTTCTGAGAGTTGGTGGCCGGACCCTCTCCTTCCCGACCCCCCGTCGGTGACGCCCCTCAACCTGTCAGTCTTGTAGGGCCCTTGCAAGACTTGAGAGCGCCCTATGCTGGTCTGGAGGACCACTGGTAGGTCTGAAAGGGCCCTCGGTCGTGCTGAGAGGGTCCTGTGCCGGTGTGAGAGGGCCCTAAGGTCGGTAAGAGAAGTCCCTCAGTCTCTTTGAGAGTGCTAGCGTTGTGCCTAAGAGGGCCCTGTCTAAGCCTGAGAGAGCCATTGCCAGACTTGAATGTTCCTCCGTCCGTTTGAGAGAGCCATTGCCAGGTCTGAGAGGGCTCCGACCAGGCCTCTGGCTCAGGCGAGCCCAAATGGCTCGCCTGGTGTCCGGTATAGGGTCCTCTGTCGCCTAGTAAAGGCCATCTCAGACCGGCTTAGGACCATCGGAGGCCTGAAAAGGATCCTCTCAAACAGGCGCAGGCCCTTTTCAGGTCCGTCAAGGGCTATCTCTGACTAATGTAGTGCCCAGGGTTGTGCTTGACTCCGAGTCGGTGAGTCAAATTTGACTCAAAACTGACTCAACTCAACTTGAATCAGAGTCGAGTCGCTTAAGAAAAATAGGGACGCAATTTGAGTCAGAGTTGACTCACATGGATGTCGCTTGAGTCAAAGTTGAGTCGCCTGGATGCTGCTCAAGTCAAAGTTGAGTCGACTCATCTTCTTACGAGTCAGAGTCACATCTGACGAGAAAAAAAAACAAATCCTAGCAACTAACTAATAAAGGCGTCCAAACAATGTTCTATAGTGGGAGAGTGTGAGTTTTGGGTGTTTTTCAAGCCCACTGAAAGGGCTCCCCTCCCGAGCGTTGAAAGGGCCCTATTACCGAGCATTGAAAAGGCCCTATTCCCGAGCATTGAAAGGGACCAGCAGACCCTCTGACCTGCACATGGGCCCGTTGAACTTCCCAGGGGCCCTCTGGTGTGTCCATGGACACTCCAGCCTGCTTAGGGACCCTTTCGACCTGGAAGGGACTGCGCTGGCTGCTTTGTCGCCCTGCCGACATGCCCAGGGGCCCTCCGACCTGCCCAGGGGCCCTCTGTTCTGTCTAGGGGCCATTCGGCATGTGCAGGGCTCTTCTGACTCGCCCAGGGGCCCTTTCGGTCTAGCCAGGGTCCCTCTGACCTGAACAGGGGCCCTTTGAACTTCCATGGAGCCCTCTGGTCTTTCAGAGAGGGCCCTATTGGCTCTTAGGATCTCTGAAGTGCTCTAAACTCTCTAAAGACCACTTTGCGTGGTCTCTTAGAGAGCCCATGATACCGCGCTTCGCGCGGTCTCGTCGGCCTTTTTCGGCGCGCTACGCGCACCGAAAAGGGCCCTCCTCAGATGTTTCGGGAGGGGCACGTGCCCCCTGTGCCCTCCCCCTGGATCCGCCCCTGATAGGTAATAACTAATTCTGTTGAGCGGATAATTGGGTGTTGATAACATGTTTTTTGGTTAAATTTTCCACTCTTCATGGTAATTTTTAGCTAGAATTTTCCACTCCGCACCCCAGCTACAAAGCAATCCTAGGACCCTGGATCACAGTGATGAGTGATAGCCGGAAGACAAACAACACAGGCTGACATTCGACCAGCCAAATGTGCCTGAACTAACACCAACTGTCAACGGGTCTCGGCCGTATGTGCTACCGCGCCGAGCCAGACCGTCGACACCGTCACGTCGCCGTCGCACCTGGAACCAGTCGATGGTGCAGCAGTTGACCAGGGACGGGAACTGGCGCGGACGGTTGCGGAACGCGTCACCGATCGGACTGAAGGCGATCACGATGTGGAACAGGTCGCGACACCGCTGGACGAAGAACGCGAACAGTTGCAGTGGACTGATGTCGGCGTTCTTCTTACCGCCGGTGGCCAGGGTACGCACTAACTGCAAACAAGGCAGGCGCGTTGAGAGGCAAACTGGTTCAATCATAGTATCAGGGTAAATATGACGAAGGAAGACAGTTGGACGGCCGGTACCAGATTGGGCAGTCACAGCACTGACAAATCATGACAAACATGTAACTGCATGAACAACCATCCTTTCCTTGTAGAAAGTACCCCCCCCCCCGACATTTCTGGTTCCATCTGAGCCGTACGCTGCCTGCGCCTGCCGTTCTGAAACCGGGTCCGACTTCGCACAGTCCAGTCAGAGAGACCCGGTCTCGGCAGCCATCTAACCCACCGCTGACCCACCTCCATGACCTCCTGTTTCTCGTCGGGCGGGAACAGGTTGGGCACCTCGCCCGAGTTGAGCAGCGAGTCGATGTCCTCGAGGAACGACTCCTCCTTGATCTGCGAGTCGGTCAGCAGGAACACGGTCGGCTTGGCGAGGCCACCGGCGCCGCGAAGACAGGCCTTGATGTCATCTCGCCACTCCTGACGGCCTGAAACAGCCCGGCACGGTCCGTCACACAAACCGCTACAGTACAACAGATGCTGATGAAACTGAACACGGATGGAATAACTGCCAACGACTCTCTGACATAACTTAAACAATAAATCCACAAAATCGTTCCAGACACCACGAAGGCAGCTGACTGGTGCGCCGTACCGTACTGTTTGCTGATCTCCGGCTGGAACAGCTGGAACTGCGCCATGGAGGCGGCCAGCCTCGTCAGCGACTGTCGCCCCGAGCCGCCGACCCCCACCAGCAGCGCGTTACCGCTCGGGGTGGAGAGCACCCGGCAGATGCGGCACAGGTGCTCCAGCACGTACCTGATCCACAG
The DNA here is from genome assembly GCA_036785665.1 of Chirona hameri. NCBI lineage: Eukaryota > Metazoa > Arthropoda > Thecostraca > Balanomorpha > Balanidae > Chirona > Chirona hameri. The sequence continues at coordinate 65,052 of JAXIVJ010002255.1, forward strand.
CGGCCAGCACGTCACACAGCAGACCACACAGCCAAACATGCAGCGGCATTGCAGCACGCACCGTCCCACGGACACTGGCAGTAACGGCCCTAAACGGAGGATCACACGTCATCGTCACGCACCACCGTAGAGCATACGAGTTGTGCTTCAAGGTTAATGCAAATATTGCCACGCATTTATTTCCAGCCAATGTAATCCTCTCCCTCCGCCGGATCAGACCACGTCCGGTCCCTCCCCCTTTCCCGACGCTGGCTCTCCAGCAGTGGGAACGGGGACGCGCCGTACCTGAAGAGGACCAGGTCCATGCCGGTCTTGTGTGTCATGTTGTACTCCTGCAGGGCGCCCATGCAGACTTCCTGCATCTTGTCGAGGTCGGTGATCTCCTCGTAGCGTCGCTCCTCGGGTAGCAGGTCCGGGTCCATGTAGTCACCGAACATCAGACTGTCCAGGCTCCGCTCGGACACCTGCTGACACAGATGAGCATAAGTCACGCATAGGCAGGCAGGCCACACAGTACACGCTGGAGAGCATCCCTTGCAGGCAAGCATCCGAAATAAGACGAACGAATGCAATAGATAGTTACATGCCAGGCAACCAAATTATCTGATAGCGATGACTCCGTATCAGCGTTTTTAAAAGCATTTAATATGATTTGGTTGCAATGAGGGAATTGTAGGTAAATACGCATAGAAATTGCCAGAACCATTAGTGGTATCGTATCAATAATGCACAAAGACGATCCGGACCGGTTCGCAGGATCTGCAGCTCCGACCGTCCGTCCCGCGGCCTACCATGCCCGGCTGGGAGGCGAGGTGCTCGAACACCGTGTCGAAGTTGTCGAACACGGTGTCGAAGTTGACCGTCCGTCCCGCGGCCTACCATGCCCGGCTGGGAGGCGAGGTGCTCGAACACCGTGTCGAAGTTGTCGAACACGGTGTCGAAGTTGACCGTCCGTCCCGCGGCCTACCATGCCCGGCTGGGAGGCGAGGTGCTCGAACACCGTGTCGAAGTTGTCGAACACGGTGTCGAAGTTGACCGTCCGTCCCACGGCCTACCATGCCCGGCTGGGAGGCGAAGTGCTCGAACACCGTGTCGAAGATGTCGAACACGGTGTCGAAGTTGACCGTCCGTCCCGCGACCTACCTTGCCCGGCGGGGAGGCGAGGTGCTCGAACACGGTATCGAAGTTGACCGTCCGTCCTGCGACCTACCTTGCCCGCCTGGGAGGCGAGGTGCTCGAACACGGTATCGAAGTTGACCGTCCGTCCCACGACCTACCTTGCCCGGCTGGGAGGCGAGGTGCTCGAACACCGTGTCGAAGTTGTCCTTGAAGTGGTTCTTGACGCACTCGCTGACCAGCTGGAAGAGTCAGGAGCGGTCGGCGTCCTCCACCAGCCGGTCGTAGAAGACGCGGTACACCTCGTGCACCCACAGACTGATGGTCGACGGGGCGGAAACACGACTGACCGTCAGTGGACAGTGGACGCGGAGCGGCCCAGGCAGGCGATCAAATAACAGCCGGGTGGCCGCCCACTCAGCAGCTCAACGACCGAATGGCATGCAGTTGCGCAAAAGGGATTCAGGACGGTCGAGTGAACTGATACAGGTTAACACAATGAGGCGAAGCTCTTATCAAAAGCAGAGGAAATTATCGATGAGTCTGTGTCTAGAGACTCCCTACTTTCACCGCTCAATCCCGTCCCTGTCCCAACCAGTCCTCCGAGTGTCCACTCGGGTTCCATCACCGTCCTCACGGCAGTCCCAGCCATGCCATCCTATCCCCCCCCCCTCTCCACGCTCCTCACCGTGTGAAGACGCGCTTGTTGTCGACCGACTCCTTCTTGACCAGGGTGCAGCCGAGCACGACGCGGGCCAGGTCTCGCAGGTTGAACGTGTAGTGCGACTTGGCCGGCGTGGGCAGCAGGTTGGACATGGCGGCGCGGTACACCTCGATGGTGGCAGCCACGATGGCAGACGCCTGGCTCAGCATGTCCGCCGAGAAACCCGTGTTCTGCCGGCCGATGGACAGTGTTCAAGGAAGGTGACCAGCCAGTCAAGTCACCGCTATCGCCTTGTCCGCAGTTGCCGGAGGTAGAGCATGAATGTGGCCTGGCTTTCAAAGGTTCAGCGTATACATGAACCGAGTGCCGTCTAATCATAGTGATCAATGTCATAGTGAACGCTATCAGTGTCATAGTGAACATAGATCACGCCATCAGTGTCATAGTTCACGCCATCCGTGTCATAGTGAACATAGATCACGCCATCCGTGTCATACACTGTCATAGTTCATAGTTGTATCAGTGTCATAGTTCACGCCATCAGTGTCATAGATCACGCCATCCGTGTCATAGTGAACATAGATCACGCCATCAGTGTCATAGTGAACATAGATCACGCCGTCAGTGTCATAGTGAACATAGATCACGCCATCAGTGTCATAGTGAACA
>JAXIVJ010002255.1:70000-112500 GCA_036785665.1 Chirona hameri
CCGGCCTCGCCTCAATCTGTGATCTGCGACCTACCAAACTGGACTCCACCTGCCGGCCGCACGGCCGGTCCCCACCTGCCCAATGGCGCCTCTGAGGGCAGCAGCCCTGATCAGCAGTCACCGACTGCATCCCACCGCCAGCCGGCCCACCTGTGTTTGATTGGCCGTGGTCTGCGCCGAGAAAGTGACGAAAAAGGGCACGAAGCTCTCCGGGTCCAGGTGTCGCATCAGCTTGTCCTGCACGTAGGCGCTCTTGCCGGTGCCGGTGGGGCCGACCATGAGCAGCGGCCGACGGTGGCGGATACACAGGTCCATCAGGTACGTGCACCTGCTCGACGAACAAAACAGCGTCACCGTTCGTGTCTTCACATCGTCGGTGTCATCACGTTATCAAGACAGCGGGCTGCCATCTGTACCGGCAGTACCGACCGACACCTGGCCAGATTTGATATTTGAGTTGATGATTTCCTTTGGTATGGCTGGTCTACACGTCAACAGCGCAGGGATGGACTCACCAGGTCAGGTATCTCGACACGCATCCAATCACAGCCATTAACATGGCGTAGGCTTCCTGCAACAAAACTGACACTACGGCCGCTATCGTCAGTACCAACGGTAACATACCACCAGCACACCAGCCGCCCGGGTCCGTGCCGTCTGGCCAGTCTTGTAACCAGCAGCGCGTCGCTTCCTCACCGGGCCGTGTCGATGGTGGGCACGATGATGGCGCGGATGTTCTTGTTCTCGGTGCCGGCCTGCTCGGCGACCCGCGCCAGGTCGTTCCAGTTCCGCCACTGGCCGCGCGCCTTGTACTCGTAGTAGAAGTCGTACACGCAGCCGTCGGGCGGCATCGGCACGTCCATTTTACCCAGCTCAGCAGGCACCGGGTTCTGCTCGTCCTGGCCTGCACCACGCACAGACACAAGCTGACCTATCAATTATGTTTTTGTTGAGATAATTCAGCGTAAAATGTTTACCCTATGTGACCTGACCTTGAATGATAGCCCCCCCCCCCCCCCCGCCGCCCCCTCCCAGTCAATGGAGTTCTGCTGAGGCAACCGCCAACGGCACATTGCACTACACAATGCACTACACATTGCACTACGCATTCACTTCGCACTACGCAAACAGCCCGCATCTCCAACTGTCCGTCATTGAAGGCGGGTCCCAGTCTGAGTCCACCGTTCGCCGGGAACAACGTCGTTCACATTAGCCTCCGCCATTCAGCACCGCCACCGAGCCCCCGACCAACCTGAGTGCAGATTATTAAAGAACTCGTCGAACTTGATCCGGCTGGCATCGTCGAGCACGCCGCCCACCGACCAGACGGTGGCGAAGACGACGGCCGAGACGAGCCAGTTGCGCAGGTACTTGTCGCGGTCCTTCTCCTTACAGTCGGCCAGTGTGTCCGTTATCGTCATCTCCACCAGGCTCATCAGGGACCTGCGGCAGCAGAAGTACAGACATGACGCACCGCAGACTCACAGCTCAGCAGTCTGATGTGCCGAAACTAGTGTAAGAGTGAACTTCGTGTTCTCACGATAGAGGTAGTGGCAATCTGGAAGACAAATGCCGGAGATTTGCTCTTTCACTGAATACATCCATAGAATATGGATTATGTCTGCTCCGACGGTAAACGCGTTTAGGTGATACAAAAATAGCACAAATACAGCATATACCGAAAGACGGCGCACAGAGGTCGTGTGTCCGCCCTTCTCCGCCCGGTCACTATGCCGCGTTCTCACCGTGCCAGGTTGCTGGCGCTGGTGGGAATCAGCTCTCTGCAGTGGTGGCGCATGAACTCGTAGCTGGTGTCGAACAGCCACTCGATGGCGGTGCGGAGCAGGTCGGCGGCGGCCTCCGCCCAGCCAGGGTCCAGCTGCGCCAGCCACGACTCCAGCAGTGGCCGCCAGCCCAGCGTCCGCGGCTCCACGTAGATCATGCCGCAACGAGACACCGTGGCCGGAGACGCCTGCCGGCCAGCCACAGACAGCTCGGTCACTGCACGGCAACAGCTGCAGGCAGCGGCTAGTAGGGGACCACGGGCGCCCGGCCGGCAGAAGCAGGCCGACCGCAGCACGATATTACAACAGTCAGCCGGCGGCAGAATGGAACCCCTCGACTGAACACACAGCGCGAGCTCCGGCCACCACAGCCGAGCGACTGACTGACCTGCGAGAGGTCCATGACCTCGAAGATGAGTGACATGGCGGCCGACATCTGTATGACCTCTCCGGACATCAGACACAGCTTCTTGTTGTCGTCCAGCACGGTGTTCATGTTCTCGATCCAGACGGCGTCAACGGGGCCGTCAAACACCACCCACTGTCGGTCCGGCAGCTCACTGCTGGCCATCTGCCTGCGGGTACACGCCGCACATACACGCACACAGTCACGCAGAGATACTCATACGTCGGCATGCACATATTTCGGCACACACTTCAGCGCTGTTCGGCACACGCTACTAGTGCTTTTCGCCAGCTGACGTCACAATTACGTCACGGAAACAGACGCAGCAGGAAACAGACAGAACTCACAGAAGCACTTCTAGACTGCTTCAGGGGCATATCACATCTGTTTGTTTTAATTTCAGTTTGATTTGTCTCATGCGCCACTATTGAAACACATCCGCTAGCGCTTTCGCCGCTCCTGCGATTTTCCACTGGCAGAAATAGCCTCTCCGCAGGGTCCACGGTTCCTATCGTGACGTATTCCCATTCTGGCTTCGCATTGGCTGACGCCTGGTTGCCATGGAGAACGAAAGCGCTACTAGCGCTACTAGCCAGGACCTATTTTAAGGGAAAACCACTGGGGGGGGGGGGGGGGGGGGAGGGGGGCAAAAAGGTATCCCCATTTTTTTGGGCACCTTTTTGTTGTGGCAAAAAGGTACCCCCATTTTTCCCTCCGCGGATTTGGGCCGGTCACCTTATTTTGGTATTCGAGCCTAAGAAATTCATTTTTCGAATACAAAAATAGATTTTGTGGACATTTTCCCGAGATAAAAAATTTGGGGGTAAAAAAAAAATCACAAATCCGAGACAGCCATTTGGAAGAAAATGTCATTTCCTTTCTTTTGACTTTTTGTATTTGCAATTTGCTTTGAAACTCTATTTTTACGATTTGTCCAACATTTATTGTTTTTTCACCAAAAATGGCATGACATGACGTCATTAAAAGGTTATTATCTCCCAAAATACTACATACATTTTATTGCAATTTAGTGAGAAGACGTAGAATTGGTGCAGTATAAGGTACTGCAAGTTTCACGTTGATATCTATCACAGTTTTAAAGTTATTGAGAAAATACGGGAAAGCAAAGGATACATACAAACTTCAAATTCAATCACTTGAGAGAAGAAAAAACTTCCGTTTTCATGAAGTTTTCTCCTAAGATAATTGTTTTCACGTTCAGTGCAGGGAACGCGCAGGGGGGGGGGGGGTACTTGTATTGCATCCCCCCACCCCCCAGATTCTTGTGCATCATATATGCGCCGTATTCCTTCGCCAAAAAGTCAAATATCTTCGGCTGGAGAGTCTTTTCAGCCAAGAAAAGTTCCAGATAAGGATTTCTCAACACGGGCTACAAAACTGCTATTTCAGTTCAAAACCCATGTTGAAGGTGAACTATTTCCTTTAAAGGAAATAGTTCACCTTCAACATTAGTTTTAAACTGAGATAGCTGTTTTGTAGCCCATGTTGGGAAACCCCTATCTGCAAGTTTCCTTGACTGAAAAAGACTCTCCAGCCGAAGATATTTAACTTTTTGGCGAAGGAATTCGGCGCATATATGATATACCGTACCGTCTGAAAGTGCCAGCACTGCCATGGAGCATGCGCAGACCAATAACGCACACCATAACATTAATGATTTACGACCTTCTGTCCTGAATTGGCGCGATGTAGGACCATTTTTGAAAATAAAAAAAGAAACTGTATTCAAAAATATAATAAAATCGTGTTCTGAAAAAAAATCCGAAGGTGAACTATTTCCTTTAATGGCTACGAGCGAATCTTAGGTTTCGTCCCGATCGGACTGAATGGCGGGGTTAGGTTAGGTTAGGTTAGGTTAGTTATACGAAAGAAATATTGGAGAACCAAGTATGGACGATGCCCACACCGAATTTCAAAGCAATATCTATGGCATATATGTGGCACTTCTTTGTCTACCAAGAAATATACGCATGACGCTCTCACTAAACCTCCGTTCCTGGCGGAGCGCAGGACTTGTATTTGAGACCGAAGGTCGGCCGCGCAGCGGCTGCTACCACGTTTGACCTTACTGGATACATATCTGACGCATTTCACACACAAAACATCCCACGTTGTTTACATTTTAGTGGTACTGGCGGATTCGTCGCGGTCGGCTGAGGCGATTGACGGGTGATAAACATAATTATTGTCAAGTAAGTACTGATAATGTCCCTGTTTTGAGTGCAGTTCTGATGAAATCAGACGTGTAGAATTAGTATACAATATTCAATTTTCCTATAAAAAGGTGTGCAAAAGCGGAATACGACCAAAAACTATTGTAGCACAACCACCATGGAGGCGAACTTCGCTTACGCAATATTGTTGTCGCCTTCGTACAAACTGTTCAACATGAAAACAATCATGGCTTTTTAGGTGATGTTTTATACTAATAATAATAAATCATACACAAAATAATAAGTTTGCCAATTATCTGGAAATTTATGGCACAAATTGTACTTTCTTTGTACTTTAAAGGGAATGTTTCACCTTTCTGAAAGTTGTCAAATATACGCTGGTTGTAGTCGAAAATATGAAGTAAGTGCTGCTGAAAACGATGGTGATATTTTTTCTCTCGAAAAGTCACTTAACTTTATACAAATTAAGCTTTTAAATTTGGGATGATGACGTCATTATTGAGCTATAGACCGCCGCTGATTGGCTGACAAAGTGGGATTGGCTGACAAAGTGGCGGTCAGACAATCAGCGGCGGCACTAGCCTAGACCATATTTTGCAAACTATAAATTAGATTGCTTAAAAACGGCTAAGTTTTGGGGAAAATGACCTTAGTGCTTTCGACATTTCAATAACGGCCAAAGATAATGGCTATCTCAGTTAAAAACCAATACAAAGGTGAAACATTCCCTTTGAGTAACTTACCAACGTATGCTAAGAAAGCCGACATTTGCCGACGTCGGCATGCCGAGTTGCTTTTCGTGCCGAGATGTCGATATCTGCCGACGTCGGCATGTTTACTGGGTCAAGGATGCTGACAATATTTTCACGTATAAATTGAGTTATAGTTTTACTGGGAGTTGTGGCATCGACAAACTTTAGCATCTCACCATCTATGAAACTGCTCTGTACATTGTATGGTGTATAAAGTATCTTGAAGTAGGGGTTCTCACTGCCGTAACCTCTGAGCCTGCAGCGCCGTTGCAGGCGCTGGGACCGGGCCATGTACTCACAGTCCACTGGTACGGGCCCAAACTATCTCACCACCCGACCAACGTACGAGATCGTCTGACAGGTGATCCACGGCGAGCCACCATGACACGACATAACAGCCGTGCCGTGACCTTCAAACCAAGTATACTGTCCATCCGAAGGATGTTGCAGAGCTTCATGTATATACAAGCAAGCATGCTGCACACAAGAAAATGGTTCACAACATCTGCAAAGTTAACGTTGAAATGGCTCTGGAGGACGACTCATACGGCGGCATGCCATTAGCGTTCCTGACAGTCACGTCCAAAGTTGACGGCGCTGTGTTTGTCCCACCTGTCGGCACCGGCCGGCTCTGCCCTCTTATTCCTAATAGGTTGTGGACGGCTCCACGTCACACACCGACAGACTTCGGCAGCAAACTTTGCGCCGCTTGTTAGGCATGGTGCTCGGCGCTGTTTGAGCGGACGCGGTGGGCCGCTGCGTGATGATACCGTCCTCACCACGTCGGCAGCGTCTGTCCGAGTGTGAGCGCTGGTCGCGATACAGTCCTCACCACGTCGGCAGCGTCTGTCCGAGTGTGAGCGCTGGTCGCGATACAGTCCTCACCACGTCGGCAGCGTCTGTCCGAGTGTGAGCGCTGGTCGCGATACAGTCCTCACCACGTCGGCAGCGTCTGTCCGAGTGTGAGCGCTGGTCGCGATACAGTCCTCACCACGTCGGCAGCGTCTGTCCGAGTGTGAGCGCTGGTCGGTCCCCAGTGAGCGGTCCACCGTCCCGCCGGCTGACGATACAGTCCTCACCACGTCGGCAGCGTCTGTCCGAGTGTGAGCGCTGGTCGCGATACAGTCCTCACCACGTCGGCAGCGTCTGTCCGAGTGTGAGCGCTGGTCGCGATACCGTCCTCACCACGTCGGCAGCGTCTGTCCGAGTGTGAGCGGTCCACCGTCCCGCCGGCCACCATCACGTCGGCAGCGTCTGTCCGAGTGTGAGCGCTGGTCGCGATACAGTCCTCACCACGTCGGCAGCGTCTGTCCGAGTGTGAGCGCTGGTCGGTCCCCAGTGAGCGGTCCACCGTCCCGCCGGCTGACGATACAGTCCTCACCACGTCGGCAGCGTCTGTCCGAGTGTGAGCGCTGGTCGCGATACCGTCCTCACCACGTCAGCAGCGTCTGTCCGAGTGTGAGCGCTGGTCGGTCCCCAGTGAGCGGTCCACCGTCCCGCCGGCCACCATGCGGCCCTCCAAGGCTGTGCTCCTCCTGTTGGTCGCCCTGACGCTGGCTGGCGAGCAGTTTGAGCGCGGCCCGGGCCGGCTGCCGGCTGTCTGGCTGCAGAGGCCGCCGGCTCCGTCGCTGGTGACCTGCGCCGCCCGCTGTGTCCAGGCGTCCGGCTGCCAGGCGCTGGTCTGGACCGCTGGCTGCGGCCTGCTGCAGGATGGCGGTGGCGGCACGCCAGGGGCTCATCAGGTGCCGTTCTACAGACGGACGGCCGTCAACGCGGGCTGCGGCAGTTCACAGGCCACCTCAGTGGACATTGCAACGACAGACGCCGGACCACAGACAATATCAGAGCAAACTACGTCAACAGAGGTCTCCACAACAGAGGTCGAACAACAACCAACAACATCAACAGACAGCTCCACAACAGAGACCGAACAACCAACGTCAACAGACAGCTCCACAACAGAGACCGAACAACAACCAACAACGTCAACAGATAGCTCCACAACAGAGACCGAACAACAACCAACAACGTCAACAGATAGCTCCACAACAGAGGCCGAACAACAACCAACAACATCAACAGACAGCTCCACAACAGAGCCCGAACAACCAACGTCAACAGACAGCTCCACAACAGAGACCGAACAACAACCAACAACGTCAACAGATAGCTCCACAACAGAGACCGAACAACAACCAACAACATCAACAGACAGCTCCACAACAGAGACCGAACAACCAACGTCAACAGACAGCTCCACAACAGAGACCGAACAACAACCAACAACGTCAACAGATAGCTCCACAACAGAGACCGAACAACAACCAACGTCAACAGACAGCTCCACAACAGAGACCGAACAACCAACGTCAACAGACAGCTCCACAACAGAGACCGAACAACAACCAACAACGTCAACAGAGAGCTCCACAACAGAGACCGAACAACAACCAACAACATCAACAGACAGCTCCACAACAGAGACCGAACAACCAACGTCAACAGACAGCTCCACAACAGAGACCGAACAACAACCAACAACGTCAACAGATAGCTCCACAACAGAGACCGAACAACAACCAACAACATCAACAGACAGCTCCACAACAGAGGCCGAACAACAACCAACAACATCAACAGACAGCTCCACAACAGAGGCCGAACAACAACCAACAACGTCAACAGATAGCTCCACAACAGAGACCGAACAACAACCAACAACATCAACAGACAGCTCCACAACAGAGACCGAACAACAACCAACAACATCAACAGACAGCTCCACAACAGAGACCGAACAACAACCAACAACGTCAACAGATAGCTCCACAACAGAGGTCGGAACGCAGTGCGTGACACCATCAGATCATCCAACGACAGACAGCGGGACGCTTCCGATCTCCACATCACCGGCCCCCACCACGACAACGGTCGAACCGTGTCCTGCTAACTGGACGACGGTGGACGGCCGATGCTACCGCCACGTCTTGCTCAGCCCGCCTTCTGGCTTCGACTCTGCCGCCGTGTACTGCAGCCAGCTGGCTAGCGGCGCCCATCTGGCCAGTCTTCACACACAGGCACAGCTCGACTTCTTCTGGCTGCACCCTACCAGACCGGCCGTCCAGGAGTGGATTGGAATGGAAGTATACGTGGTCGGCCTATTTGTCTTCGAGTATAGGAACGTCCTCGACGGCACCAGGCCTGATATCAGTGGCTTTGGCGATTTTATCGAAGGCAGTCTGTTCAATTTCGGCCTCAGTCTGCCAGCTGACCTGGCCACTGGCCGGCTGCTGAGAACGGCATATGGCACATCCCTGGCGGCTGTCGTCTGCGAGGCACCGCGCTAGGTAGACAACGACTAACACGGAGCACATGCGTCGCTCACAGTTCGTGGCTGGGCTGGGCAGTGACGGAGCTCATACGATGCACGAATCAAGGCAGAAAGGGACTCAAGTATACTGAACGAACCCTTCTCGGTGCAGGGGAAAAGACTTGGTGGTGCAATTGATGTTGCCTGCACATGCTCTTTTTTCCCGTTTCAGCGTCTAATTCGCATTGTACCACCATGTGTGACATTTCATAGACGTGATATATGGACGTTGCGTCAAATCTGCACAAAAAGACGTTTATGTGGAGGCGATTACCCATCCTGATATGCATAGGGCTATAGTCGGGGATTGCTGTCAAACAGTGAATGGCGATGCCAGGCGTGCGCAGGCGGCGCTGGCTCTGTTAAAAGGTATTTTGGATTTCAGCAGGTATTTATGTTTAAAACAGAATGATTTCATTTTGAAAGGTAAAGGGAAACAGCACGATTCGGTCTGTTGCTGCCACACTTGACACTGATTTGAACGGGTGTATTTGTGTTTTAAGTGTTCGATTGGATTAGTCACGAGGATATTGTATGTGCTTGATTGGATGGATGACGTGCGGGCTAGTTCCTCGACTGTCTAAAGTCGCTGTTCCGGAGCGTGGTTTGAGAGAAGTTGAGATAAAAATATAAATCGCTGCGACGAATTGTAATCATCGCTGCGCTCTTCTGGATCACAAAATATGTCCGTGCCGAGTGTAATTGATTGTGTATTCCTCTGTCCTCCGTTTCTGCTCTTGTTTGCCTGTACTAACCCGACAGATGAAAAGGTGAGGCGCAACTACAGCTCTGGACCCGTCAACCCCTCCACGGACCCACTAGTTCCCGCGCCTCTGTACTGACCAGACAGCATTGCTCTCTCCGAAATAAACAGTGTGCGACAAGAAACCAATTGTTTTATCGTGGGCCATCTAAGCTCATGGGTCATCTGAGGACATACATGGCCATGGCATTTCTTAGCCGTCACAACCCGTCCGAAAGGCAGAATTGTTGGACAAGGCGGGTTGCCTCAACAGCACCAGTTATACCATTCATTTACCTTGACCAAAGCTGATCAGCGCTGCACCTCTGTAGTGCCAAAATAACGGTATCAACACAACTGCTCATGGTTACCAGAACTATGTGTGGAAGGTGAACGAAAAGTTGCGTCTCGCCTTCTCTTTGGTAGCCAGGAGACAAGAGGTCGGAAAGCGACTCCGACCTCCCGACAAGCCGTCCCCTTCCTCTATCACCAGCCGTACCCTCCTCGCCTGCCTCACCGGCCGTCCCCTTCCTCTATCACCAGCCGTGCCCTCCTCGCCTGTATCACCGGCCGTCCCCTTCCTCTATCACCAGCCGTACCCTCCTCGCCTGCCTCACCGGCCATCCCCTTCCTCTATCGCCAGCCGTACCCCCTCGCCTGCCTCACCGGCCGTCCCCTTCCTCTATCACCAGCCGTACCCCCTCGCCTGCCTCACCGGCCGTCCCCTTCCTCTATCACCAGCCGTACCCTCCTCGCCTGCCTCACCGGCCGTCCCCTTCCCGCCTCACCAGCCGTATCCTCCTCGCCTGCTTCACCGGCCGTCCCCTTCCCGCCTCACCAGCCGTACCCTCCTCGCCTTCCTCACCGGCCGTCCCCTTCCTCTATCACCAGCCGTACCCTCCTCGCCTGCCTCACCGGCCGTCCCCTTCCTCTATCACCAGCCGTACTCCCCTCGCCTGCCTCACCGGCCATCCCCTTCCTCTATCACCAGCCGTACCCTCCTCGCCTGCCTCACCGGCCGTCCCCTTCCTCTATCACCAGCCGTGCCCTCCTCGCCTGCCTCACCGGCCGTCCCCTTCCTCTATCACCAGCCGTACCCTCCTCGCCTGCCTCACCGGCCGTCCCCTTCCTCTATCACCAGCCGTACCCCCCTCGCCTGCCTCACCGGCCGTCCCCTTCCTCTATCACCAGCCGTACCCCCTCGCCTGCCTCACCGGCCGTCCCCTTCCTCTATCACCAGCCGTAACCTCCTCGCCTGCCTCACCGACCGTCCCCTTCCCGCCTCACCAGCCGTACCCTCCTCGCCTGCCTCACCGGCCGTCCCCTTCCTCTATCACCAGCCGTACCCTCCTCGCCTGCCTCACCGGCCGTCCCCTTCCTCTATCACCAGCCGTACCCTCCTCGCCTGCCTCACCGGCCGTCCCCTTCCTCTATCACCAGCCGTACCCTCCTCGCCTGCCTCACCGGCCGTCCCCTTCCTCTATCACCAGCCGTGCCCCCTCGCCTGCCTCACCGGCCGTCCCCTTCCTCTATCACCAGCCGTACCCTCCTCGCCTGCCTCACCGGCCGTCCCCTTCCTCTATCACCAGCCGTACCCCCCTCGTCTGCCTCACCGGCCGCCCCCTTCCTCTATCACCAGCCGTACCCTCCTCGCCTGCCTCACCGGCCGCCCCCTTCCTCTATCACCAGTCGTACCCTCCTCGCCTGCCTCACCGGCCGTCCCCTTCCCGCCTCACCAGCCCGTCCCTTCCCGCCTAACCAGATGCCTGTTCACGACCACCTACGGTTCGGCGGTTTCCAGCAGGCTCTAGCCCCGCCCCTTTCCTCATGCGTCATCACAAGCAGGCGTCTCTTGAACACTGAATGCCGCGCGCGCCACTTTACGTGACATTTCTCCTGCGGTTGCTTCGTACCGACCGCCGGAACCGCAGCCAACCGCAGCCGTGTGACGTCATATCGTTCGCCCCATCTCCACTTTAGTTACCCCCCGCCCCCCCCCCCCCACCCCCCACCCCACCCTGCTGCCGACCACAGCCAACCGCAGCCAACCGCAGGGTCCGTGAACAGGCCTCAGGCGTCACTTCCCGCCTCACCAGCCCGTCCCTTCCCGCCTAACCAGGCGTCCCTCCTGCCCATCGCCTTACCTTGAGGATGGACGTCTTACCGCCGAACTGCTCCCCGACCAGCATGAAGCCGTGCCGGACGATCATCATCTCGTACACCTGCAGCACCTTCTCCACGAACACGTCGGCCGGCTGCAGGTTCTTCGAGGCGCACGCCTGCCGATAGCGCGTGCGAAGGCCGTCACAATGATGATGATAGGACGCTGCCCAGCACAGGCAGTGGCAACCACAAACTCCAGGCACGGTTCAGTGACGTAACCTGGGCCCTGCTGTGGTGGTAAATTTTACCCCCTCACGAGTATCCTGAATTACTATTTTTTTAAACGGAGAGATGTATCGACACTAAATTTTCAGTACCCTCCCCCCATCAATTATACACCAGTCTGTACAATACAAATTTATTAGACCGAAAAACTTCTGAGAAAATGACGGTTTAACCCTCGCCCTACGGGGGTGGCCTGATAACCCCCCCCCCCCCCTGAGGTTTTTCTTGAATAACTTTTTACACATGAAGTGCATCTTACTGAAATGTTTGGTAGCTGAGTTTACAACAATTATGCGTATGCTGTAAAAATTTAATTGAAATTGGTTAAGTAGTTTGGGAGATAATCATGTTTTGATGTCATGTTGGTAAAAAATGAGAAATCTTTGAAAAATCGCAGAAAACAGAGTTTTAAAGCAAACTACAAACGCAATTCACCAAAGATACAAAATGGCATTCTATATAAAATGGCAATCTCTGATTTGCAAAATTTTGGATTTTTGACCCCTAAAATAAAAAAAAATAAAAAATAGGGAAAAGTCCCCACAAAATCGAAATTTTCAAAGATATTAGAAAAACGGAATATATGTGGGAGAACTGAGTATGGAAAATACCCATACAAAATTTCAAAGCAATATCTTCATTTTTGACTGAGTGATGGCTCCCTAAGTGTAAGAAACTGATGACGTCATTTTTTAAAATATTTTGTATACTTTTGTTGACAAGATACGAACAAATAATTACCTTTTCTGTATTTGAGCCAAAACTGGTCTAGGAACATGCCTTTTTATTTACATTTATCAATTTCTCATTTTGAGGTTTTCTGACAGAGCTAAATCGCTGTTCTGGACGTGGTCGATCGAGGTTATTCACTTGACCTGGAAGGTCACTCGTTGACCTGAAACCTAAAAATTGCATACCTTTAGATTCCAAACATGACAGGCAACATGTTGATTGTTACCGCGTTGCTCTATGTTGCTTGGTTTGGAAGTTAACGGGGGGTCTTTTTAGGGACCCCCCATCGTAGGGCGAAGGTGAAAAAGCCGGTGTGGCCGTCATGCTTCCCAGGTCTCTGGCAGGAAGGTGCAATGCGACCGTCTCGTATGATTCTGGTAACGGACGATTGTTGATCTTGGATCTAGATTACGGGCAAGTCAAGATTGCTCTTTTTGCAGTATACGCTCCCGCATAAAGCCATGTACAAGAGCAAGTTGCTTATCTGGGATTGTTGCAGATCAAGCTGAGAGATCTAATGCCAGAGCATGGAGGTCACATCCTGTTAGCAGGAGACTTTAATTTGCATCTATCAAAACTCGATGTTCAGAATTGTAGATTTAGATTATCGCAAGCAGGGCAATTGATTACCGATATATTTAACAATATGAGCTTGATTGACGTGTGGCGCGATCGGTATAAGGTGAGAACACGATACACGTGGAGACGCCTGAACCCTATACAACAATCGATAATTGACTTTGTATTTGCGAGTGAGAATTTAATCCGTAGTTATACGCTGAGACGGGGGAGCAACTCGGCGCAGTGGTAAGATACTTGCCTTCTGTGCCGGGGACCGGGGTTCAATCCCTCGGCGGGCCTCTGAAAAAGTCTGCCCGGCTCCCCATACCCCTCGGAACAGGGTGAGAGTTCCAATTAGCACCTTGGTCCCAAGAGGATACGGTGCTTGGTCCACAAACCAAACCAACGCTGAGACGCATAGAGATCAAATCTGCTGTGCTAAGCGACCATAGTATTGTAAATTTTGAAATTAGCATAAGTACGTGCAGTAGAGGGCCGGGGTTGTGGCGCTTTAATAACTCACTGCTGGAAGATACAACGTTTGTTGAAGCAGCACGGTGTGAGATTGAAAAAGCCCGAATTGATCAAGATGTGTATGCTAATGCAGACGTTCTCGGACTGAAGATATAATTGTTAACAAGTAACATTAGAGTAGTTAAGAGTACACAACATTAAGATGGGCAAGACAAAGGCTAAGGAAAGGAGAGAGTCGTACGGGGTACTGATTCAACAATTAGAATCTTGCGAGCAGATGGGTGAAAATCCCTCTGACGAAGCAATTAGAAGATATAAAGAGTCGCAAACAAGGCTAGATCAGGCAGAAGAGGAAAGGGGTAAAATAGCGATGATTTATTCTGGCGCCCGATGGCTAGAAGAGGGAGAGAAGCCGACTAAATATTGTCTTAAAATGAACGCCAGTAGAAATAGTAAAAAACATATAAGTGTTTTACACTCATCTAGTGGCCAAGTACTAACTGGAAATGCAAACGTCCTTGAGTATTGCAGATATTTACTGATTTGTATGTGACGAAATGTGACTAATGTAGACGTGAAGAAAAGGTGGTAGAAGAAATGCAGAAAGCTGAGGTTACACAAGTAGGATGGATTCCCACCCATCCACTGTATGATACCTTTCTCAGCTCAGTAGACGTACACACACAGTACTCCATGCAGAAGGACATACCACAAGCAGTAGCAATTGTGTGCACTACTAGGAAGAACCAGATTGGCTACTATCGTCTGACAGAAAAAGGAATGGATGCAGTCTCAAAATGTTCCCAAGTTGGATTTCATGAAAGTTGTAACTCACAACAGCTGTACGAATCGCTTGACAATTCATCGGACGAGGACATAAACGAAAAGGTGACCATTGTCAATCTCCGATCAGACGGCTGGAACGAAATGGATAACAGCCATATGACGAAGCAAAACATCCAGGGAAGTACTGAAGACGAGACAGCAACTAAACCATCCGCCGACACCTCTGACATAACAACAGGCGGAACGCTTGTTAGCAACACTGAGACAACTGGCGTGAAGGACACACTTGCTGTGCAAGTTGATCTGTTGAAGAAAGAGAATCAGGAACTACGAGAACAGATGGAGGAGCTGAAACGAACTGCAGGACGTGCCGAGCATGCGAACGCCCAAGAGGATCAGGAGCCTGCCGAGCGATGTCAGCCCAGACAAACACTGTGCGGCCCATGTGCGACGTATTTGGCATGGCTCAGCCAGACGAAAGGAGATACCACAGAGGAGGAAAGGAGGGAGCCTGAAAATAGCTACACTCAAAGAACACTTCCACATACAGTGACAGAAGCCCACGGACAGGAAGCGAAGCAAGTTGATAGGCGGAGCAGAGACCACTTAACTGCATCTAGTGAAACTGTCAAGAGGCGGTCTCCGCCAGCACCGACTGAGAAAACAGAAGTGCATCCAAGAGACGCACCCACCAAGCACCATCAATACCAATACATCAACCAAAAGCACATGACAAATACAAACAAACAGCAACATCTTACTGGCATGGGCCTATGAGGTGCATTCCCAACAGCCAAGAGAACGATGGCGTCACGCCAGCTACAGAAAAGATGGAGACCGACGGCCAGTTTGGAGAACAGAAGGAACGAAGCATAAAGATGGAAACTGGGAACTTGATGAAGAGACGTGTCGGAATCCACAAAATGCAAGGAGGCAAAGGAGTGTGCATCAAGAGCAGACCCATATCAGACGACACGTCAGCGAAGATTCTCAGTGCTGGAGCGAAAATAGAGGAAAGAAAGGACAGGAGCCCATAAGAGGCCAACAAGAAACGAGAGAGAAATGGAGGAGACCAACCGGACTGATGCGAGTCGGGAACGCTGTGGCAGCTCGTGTTAGCTACGCTGACATAGTAAGAAGGGAACTATGGCAAGATCCCAGTGAAAGAGATTCCCCCGCAGTTGAGGTAATGGGTGAGTCAAAATGGCAGGGAAAGAAGTCCATTATCATTAACAACTCCAAACTTGGTCTGGACTGCAGGTATGGTCCCAGACGTCACAGAAGCTCCCAGTCAATTCAGACAAAAAACTAGCCAGGTCTCCAGAATCCGCCCCCAATATAGGACAGCCCATCCCTGTTCAGGTAGGGCATCGTCCTTATATTGAGGGATCTGGTCAGAACGGCTTTCGATTTCCGCCGGTTCTGGAGACCAGTCGCGAACTCCGCCGTCTGGTACAGCTACCACGGTTGACTCCGCGACAAAGAAACGATCTGTACAACACTAATGCTCACAACAGAATGCTCTTGATCGGCCATCTTAATGTGAGGTCCATTATGCCATCTCTGGATAATGTGAAAGATCTACTGTTGGCAAAGAACATCGACGTTTTGTGCGTAGGAGAAACATGGCTGACACCTGACGTCAGTGACAATTTCTTGATCTTTCCAGGATACTCATTGTTAAGATGTGACAGGAAGAATATTAAACGAAATGTTTTATGTAGGAGAGGTGGAGTCTGCATCATTTATCGAGACTCACTTACAGTTGAGAGAGTTTCCATCAGGTCTGCAACCTCCGACATCGACTGTCTGTGGGTTCAGGTCGTGAGTCGGCGGCCGATCATCGTCGGCGTGGTTTACCGGCCACCCTGCGCTGCCATCACGCCTTCATTGCAAGACCTCAGTCACCAGCTGACACAGGTACTTGCCAAGGGTAAACCGATGTTCCTGCTCGGTGACACCAATTTCGACTTGCTGGATACTCACAAGCCTGGGGTAGGAGCCTTCTGTCAGCTGCTGAAAGATTATAGCTTGACACAGCTGATAAAGTCGCCGACTCACCCTAGCCCGACGCCGACGCTTCTAGATCATTCCATTACAAATATGTACACCTGATCTGACCACAGACGCCGAGGTGATCACATGTAATTTAAGTGACCATGACCTCATCACAGCTCGGGTCAAGGGAGCCCGGGTGCGGAGACGGCCTAAATAAATCACTATCAGGTCAACTAGGCAGCTATGCCCGGATGCGCTCAGGCTTGACATGATTTTGGACGATTGGACACCTGTTTATGAATCTGCATGTCCGACAGAGAAGCTCGACAAGTTTCTGGAAATCTGGAACAGAAACATCGACAGACACATGCCGGTCAAACGCATCCGTGTCCGTCACCCGCCCTGTCCGTGGCTCGCCAACAATGAAGACCTCAGAGCTAAAATGAAAGAGCGAGACCATGCACGGAAGTTAAGAGATGATAACCCAAGTGCAGACACAAGAGAGTGGTTCAGACAGTGCAGAAACGCTGTAAAGAGCGCAATGTACAAAGCCTGTTCCTCGTACATGAAGGAGACATTTCAAAAGAATCGACGAGCCACATGGCCAAACATCAGACGCTACTTCATTACCGACAAGAAATTAATAAAAACTGATGACGATTCGCCTGAAGAGGCTGACGCGTGGGCCAACAAACTCAACACGCATTTTGCTTCGGTTGGCCCCGCCGTAGCTGAAGCACTCGCTGCCGCCGTGAACGTCGGGGAGACACTAGGACCACGACCACCAAGGGTATGTGCAAACGCGTTTCGCATAGTTCCTGCAACACTGCCTGAACTGTCTTCGGCACTGCAACGGATGGGCAGTTCTCACGCGTCCGGTGACGATGGGGTCACCATACAGATGTTGAGAATGACATTTCCAGCAGTCGGACCGCACCTACTCAGTGTAGTCAACAGCTCTCTGACTACTGGTCGGATACCAGCAAAGTGGAAAACAGCGACTATAGTGCCTACTTTCAAGTCGGGGGATCGCAAGGAACCTAGCAACTACAGGCCTATATCTATTGTGTCCGTATTAGGAAAACTATGTGAGCGCATCGTTTGTACCCAACTGGAGACATTTTTGCACGATAATCATATATTGTGCCAACACCAATACGGCTTCCGTCAGGGTCACTCGACAGAACTTGCTATGTTGGACACGATCACCTATGTAACTCGCCATATTGATGAAGGTCGTATAGCCACGCTGGTGACAGCTGATACTTCCAAGGCTTTTGATAGCGTACGACATGACATGCTCTTAGAAAAACTAGGATGGTATGGTATTGATAGGCACTGGTTCGAGGACTGGTTATCGGGTCGCTCCCAGACTGTTCGGGGCTGTTCATCTGTACCGATGCCTGTGACACACGGTGTTGTTCAGGGTTCGGTGCTGGGACCAGTGCTTTTCGTTATGTTCACAAACGACTTTACATCACACATCACTGGTGGTAAGGTAGTTTTGTACGCTGACGATGCCCAGTTTATTGATTCAGACGAACCCAAGAACGTTGACGCTCTTAAGGCCAGGATTGAAAGCACCTTGGATACTGCTCTCACCTGGTTCACGCAGAATAGTTTGAAAATCAATCCCTCAAAAACGGAGTTCCTTCTGTTCAAAACGCGAAGAAGCAAGACCCAAGATTTTACCATCCGTTTCAGCGACCATGTCTTGGACGGTGCTACTAGGATTAAAGTACTTGGCGTCGTACTAGACCCTGTACTGACATGGGAGCACCATATATCCATGGTTGTACAGCGTTGTAACAATGTTCTGGTTGGCATGGCCAAGATACGCTCCAAATTATCTCGTGACCTCAGGGATTTTCTTATTAAGACGCTGGTCTTCCCATTGATGAGGTATTGTGCTTGCGTCTGGGGAGGTGCGTGTGCCAATCAGCAAGATCGGCTTCAAAAGGTCGCACATTTCGCGGTGCGTATTGTTACGAACCTGAAGAAGTACGACCACGTCACCGCAGCGCTGACCGAGCTGGGCTGGCCGTCTGTTGAAAGTATGATCCAGACCTGCGATGTCACGCTACTGAACAGACTTATGAGCAGGGAATATGCCCCGCCTGCCTTAGCTAACCTACTCACCTACCGATGTCAGGTGACAGACTGCGTAACACGCTCAGCAGCGGCACCGTTCTTACAGCTACCGCTGATAAAAACCGAACTGCAGCGCCGTTATTTCGGTTATAGGGCCCTACAGAACTGGAACAAACAGTACACCCGCCCTACCACCACAAGTCTGATAACTAGGGTGTGATAGCAATATGGTCTACAGATGGCAATGACTGTTGTTAGGGTGTCACAATATGAGAAAACGTGTGTGGTTTCATGATAAGTGGATACTGTATAGTGTTGTATATCATGTATTCTGTGACTGAACATAGAATAGCCAGTTTTCTGGATATGTTCAGAATATATCTGATTCTGATTCTGATATTATTTCATGAATATGTACTCTTCACAAAGTAGGCATGATGCTAGTGAGGATATCCTGAATAGCTTCCTTAAGTCAGCCATGTATTCAAGGCTGAATGAAGCTGATAGGGATTCATGTGATGGCCCAATAGCCAACGAGGAATGCAGAAGAGCGCTAAATGGAATGCAAAATAAAAAAGCTGCGTCAGTCTCCGGATATTCAAAGGAATTCTTCCTGTTAATTTGTAATGACTTGGGAGACATGGTGGTAGATTATATCAACCAAGCAAAGGAAATGGTAAATTTCTTTGTGACTCAGCGTAAAGGCGTGATTACGCTAATACCAAAGAAAGGAGATCAGAAGCTATAAGCGAATAAATGTGCAATTTGTTTGTTAGATATTATTTACAAAATTGTCGCGAAGGTACTTTCAAATAGGCTGATGTCAGTCCTAGATAAAATTGTTTTGAATGACCAAACGGGATCCATTAAAGGTAGATATATCGGAACAAATCTCAGAACCATAGCTGACATCATATACTATTGTAACGCTGATCAATCGGAAGGATTACTCATGGCCCTGGATTTTAAGAATGCGTTTAATTATGTAGAGCTTAGTTTTGTATATCAGCTTTGAGGCACTTCAATTTTGGCGAATGTTTCATTAGCTGGGTACAGCTCCTGCATAGAAGTCCTGAGTTAGCAATAATACATCATGGCTACACCTCGCAGTGGTTTAAGCCTACCCGGGGCCTACAGCAGGGATGTCCTGCGTCTGCCCTGCTGTTCGCACTAGTAGTAGACATTTTGGCGATAAAAGTGCGAGAGACAAGGGCGGTGAAGGGTGTAGCAATATCGGGTAGAATATTTAAAATGTCACAGTATTGCGACGACACTATATCGTTCATCGCGGACGCTCAGTCCGCTGACAACGCCATTGCAATTGTGAGAGAATTTGGCGCAGTTTCAGGTCTACAACTGAATATGAATAAATGCAATTGCATGTGGCTAGGCAGTAAAAGACTATGTGAAAATCCTATTTGCGAGTGTGACCCAGCTGGCATGATTAAGATACTTGGTGTTAACTTTGGTGCAACGGAAGATTATACTCAGGCTAATTTAGAGTCTGTGAAGGCTTAGGATTAAGCGAACGTTAGATCAATGGTCTCAGAGAGATAGAGTTGGCAATAAAAGGGATAACCGTAGTTAAATTCTTGATTGTGACTCAAATGGCATACCTCATGGCTGCAACGAACATAGAGGATAGGGAGTTGGCAGTGATACAGAGCCTCATAATGAAATTCATCTGGAGAGGTCGCCCTCCTAAAGCGGCCATGGGCACTCTCAGTATGAAGACGGAGAGAGGTGGACTAAAGGCACCAGATGGCTATCAGAAAGGCACCAGAAAGGCACCAGATAGCTATGAATAAATCAAATAGGATTGTCTGGGTAGGCAGAATGATACGGCTACAAGAACATACTTTTGTGCAAGCTTTACAAGAAAGAATATGGGCAAGTTTGAGGGATATTGTTCAGGTGAGATACGACATCACGAGGATCAGAGCTAGGCGTATTCCCGAATATTATAAGGAGATGTTTGCATGGTTTAGTGAAATGAATCTAATAAATGAGCCAGCCAATGGAAAAGAAGTTCGTAGGCAGCTCATATGGCAAAACTCAGCCATTCGAGTTCAGGGAAAGTCGCTGATTAATAAATCATTATTAAGTTATTAAGTAGAGGGATAAGGCTGGTAGATGATATGGTGGATGATAACGGTAACATGTTAAGCTACGAAACATTCACAGAGCGTCACCCCTTTATAAGTATACATCGTTTGGTGTATATGGGCTGGTGCCAGGCAATTCCAACGCCGTGGAAAAGAATGATAACACGTAGCCCGGCGCTGACTACGATGGATCGTGAGCGAGAACCCGAAATTAATATAAAGGATAATAAAGTGCCACTTACTTTAGTCAAAACAAGTTACTTTAACGCATTGCTGATTCCCGAAGTTAAACCAACTGCACAGAGACGCTGGGAAATGGAAAATATTAAAGGGACTATCCCACCTTAACATTATATTTGAACTGAGATAGCCATTTTGATGGCTTGGCATTGAAATTAAGTATGGTAGCAGTTAAAACAACCACAATGATCTAATGAAAAAGATATTCGAGTTTGATTTTGACATCTGTAAAAAATAAGGCCCATGTGTATTTGAATAGGGCCTCTAAGCCGACAGCGTCGTCTCTTTACCCAACTGGTAATGATAGTCGACTTGTTTTAAGGTGAACCTTGGAGATATTTGCTACGTTTCAATGGTTTGGTAGTTGGTTTGTTTTGTATTCAAAGCGCCAGAATTGGCTCGAAATAATTGTGCCCATACTTTGGTAGCATAAAAGATTTCTGTGTAGCTCTCTAGAGCTCAATATGACGTCATCAACCCAAATATTAAAACTTAACTTTTTATTAAATTGAGCACTGTTTGCGAGAAACAAATGTCATAATCCTGTTCGGCAGCAATTACTTCATATTGTGCACCACAAGCGGCGTACATTTGACAACTTTTGGGAAGGTGGGACAGTCCCTTTAACTTCGAAGGTAATTGGATAAATATTTATATAATACCATTCAGAGTTACTACTGCAACTAAGCTACAAAGCCTACAATTCAAAATTATTCACAGATGTTTCCCTACCAGGAGATATTTGTGTACAAGACAAGTCATTGGAGACCCCTTCTGTAACAACTGTGGTGAGGTTGAGACCTTGGAGCACTGCTTTTTTGAATGCGAGGAGGTTGCCGCTTTCTGGAGGGACGTGAAAAGGCTTGTGAACGTGACTCTGCCGTTGAGAGAAGGAGTAAGGTTTACATGTGATGAAGTTGTTTTTGGAAGATTAAACGGCCCAATATAGGGTGCGATCGGCAACACGACGAATTCGCTCTCCGTCGAATCCAAAGAATTCGCTCTCCGACGAATTCGCTGTCTCGTGCGTTCTGTAACAACACAATTATCCGCCGGTTTTGTCACTGCTGCGCCGTGTCATGGTTTGTGTAGTTATAGGGACTTGGTTTGTGTGGTTATTTTACTCGTGTTCAGAAATCACGGCACTTTGAACTTTGTCAGTACTCGGCAGCACTGCGGTCAATACAGCAATACTGCAGATGATGTTATGGCACACTGCAAAAGAAATTAGCCCTCCCGACTACTGGCTTGGAAATTCGCGCTCCAACAGAGCGAATTCGTCGGGCGAATTCGCTCGTTCGCAGATTCGTAGTGTTGCCGAACACAAACTGAGCGAATATTCGGCGTCCTACGAATCACCGACGAATTCGTCGTGATTACGGCGAATTCGTCGTGTTGCCGATCGCACCCATAGTCAATGTGATGATCCTAGTGGCCAAACAGTTCATAGTAGAACAGAGATACAGAGATGGGTGTTTCGACATTGCCTTGTTTCGATCTGCGGTATTGGACATATTTCGAATGGAGAAAAGTAATGCGTATGCAAAGTGTAAAATGGACATGCTTAGGGATAGATGGAACTATTTCATCGATGTGTCGGATGCTCTTAATATGAGTGATTAGCGATTTGTCGCGTCCAATCGTGACATGTAGCGGAGTCTGGTGTTAATGTTTGGACTCGAACCCCGTCCACCCGGTGACCGGGCTAACCCGGCGTGGGCGTAAGCGGGGGCAAGACATGGCAAAGTGGCAATGGTGTCGTGGGAAGGAGGTATATTTTGTGTCTGTGTGTACTTGTAAGCAGACTGGTCAATGATTTAATGTGAATCGACTACTTTTGATTGAATCATTCTTATTTCAAATGAATGACTCATGAATCGATTCACCTCATGCGCAAACCTGTTGTGAGTCACTGATTGAATCATGCATACAGCAAAAAATAGGCTGATTGAATCATTCTTGCTCAAAGAATCATTCTTTTTTGGTCGAACAGCATAAACTGTCCACAAAATATGCCAGCGGCCCAGCATTCATCTGTGCCCTGTAGACAAACCAGGCACTTAATGGCCAATTATATGAGCTCTGTGTCCTGAGCTGTAGCCTGTAATTCATCTATGCGTAAAGAAAGCGAGGCTTTGAGTCCGACTCCAGTAGGCACAAAGCCACTGTTCAATCAGCCCTAACTAGGTGAATACCTTGGAACTGGTAGGGTTAGGGGTAGGTACCTAAATACTTACAAAAGGTAACTAACTCAAACTTCGGTTCATAAACCACACAGTACACGCACACCTTTTTCACACACAAAATTATAAAAAGGTACCCACCTTTTCCTAATTTCTAGGCTATACCATATCAAAAACTAAATCATAAACAAACATTTCCATGACCTCCGCATGTCCCAAATATCACTGTCGCATCGGCGCCGCTTTATTCCACATCATGCTTTATAAAAAAAAATACCTAATGCAAAATCAAAATAAATGTTCTATTTGCTTAAAAAAGTGAAACGTAAAGTCATTAATGCTTTTGGAACTTGGAATTTGCAATTATAATAAATATTATAAATATCATTTTATAATCAAAATAAACAACACGCGTGTCCAATTGGCTCACATTCACATTCACATTCGGAAATACATTCGCAGACTATTTGGATTGGCTTCAAAATTGGTACATAGATAGATCACGACCTAGTGATTATTCTGGTAAAATCTTAGAGGCGCACATTTAAAATCAAAGGAGTTAGAGCAGGTCATATGTTTAAGGTCAAACAGCAGACTATTCTGATGTGCATGCAAATTGGCACACAGGTAGATCATGACCTCCCTATCACGCTCATACAATCTTAGAGTCGCACATTCAAAATAAAAGGAGTTAGACAAAGGAGTCAACACTTCCCTTTAATGTTGAGTGATTGAATCAAGATTGAATCATTCATTATGGTAATGTTGAGTGATTTAATCATGATTGAATCATTCATTATGGTAATGTTGAGTGATTGAATCATGATTGAATCATTCATTATGGTAATGTTGAGTGATTGAATCATGATTGAATCATTCATTATGGTCCGCGAATCACTGTGAATCGACTCATGACAAATATGAATCATTGACAAGTCTGTTGGTAGGCGTGGCAGGTTTGAACCTAACTGCTTGTTCCCCTCGCAATTTCGTACAAGTTGCTATGGTAAAGATATCCCAGCTATGTTGCATTTATTTGTAAACATTAACAGATGCAAAAACACTTTAACCCGCCATTGACTGGGGGGTAACGCCCCCCCCCCCCTGATGAATGTTCGCAATAGCTGGACAACTAATAGCGCTATTAACGTGAAACTGCGGATACCTTCTTATAAATCATTTTTACGTCTTGTGTGCAAAAATGAAGAAATTTCGTCGAAATGTTTTAGAGTTATAGTGAATTTGGTGACGTCACTACAAACGAGTTTTACACCAAAATCAGCTAAACTTTGCCAGGCCGTACAAATGCTACATTTGAAGCAAAATTCAATCGAAAAACGCCAAAAGATAGCAAATTGCAACGGCTACCAACTGGCTATCTCGGATTTTTCAACATTTTAGTTTTTGACCCCCAAAAACTCAACTTTTTTGGGGTATCACAAAATCACAATTTTCTAAAATATTCAAAAAACCGGAAGATATGTCCGAGAACCATACATAGGCAACTATCATACCAAATTTCAAACTGATATCTTTATTTTTGACTGATTTATGACATCTTAAGTATGGGTAACTCATGACGTCATATTTTGAAATTGCGTTCTTTGGCTTTTTTACTAGATATAGACAAATAAATGCCATCACAGTATTTTTTTAGACGAAACTGGTCTAGTAACATGCCTTTTTTGCTTAGATTTAACAATTAAAAATGCTGACCTTCGGTGGCCTGAACTTGGCCTGAAATTGACATTTACTTCACGTAAATGAAGTCAGGTGGTAAAATGACTATCGCTATCGAATTTTACGTGGAAAACAACTCCTAAAACATGTGTTGCATGACTTTCGTAGATATTTTGAGCATTGTGACCTTTTGTGACCTGACCTTGACTTTGACCTTGGCCAACAATCTCACTTTAGCTCATGCGGGATTGTATCATACCTTTGGCAGCACTTTTGGTGAAACTGGTCGCAATCGAAGGCTTTGGATGGAAAGTATGGCCCATAAACTCAAATACGCCGATTTTGACCTTTGACCTGACCTGATCATTGGGATATTTTGATCGCCGCCTTGCACATCTCGCTGCGATTATTGGTTCGGAAGATAACCTGGGGGGGGGGCGCTTAACGCCCCCTCCCCTCAGTCAATGGCGTTCTGCTGAGACCCCAGTCAATGCCGGCTTAAGCGCCCCCCCTGGTTATCTTCCGAACAAATAATTGCAGTGAGACGCGGAAGGCGGCAATCGAAAGCTCTTAATGAGACCAATCTACAGCATACTCAAAAATGTCAAAGTGAGGTCAAATGTCCGGTCACGGTCAGGTCAAAGGTCAAAATCGACGTATTTGAGTTTATGGGCCATACTTTCCATCCAAAGCCTTCAATTACGACCATGATCACCCAAAGTGCTGCCAAATGTATGATACACATACCGCATGAGCTAAAGTGAGATTGTTGGCCAAGGTCAAGGTCAGGTCACAAAAGGTCACTATCCTCAATATCTACGGAAGTCATCAACACATGTTTTATGAGTTATTTTCCACGTATAATTCGATAGTGATAGTCATTTTACCACCTGACTTCGCTTACGTGAAGTCAATGTCAAGTTCAGGTCAAGTTCAGGTCACTGAAGGTCAAAATGTGTAATTGCTAAATATAAATAAAAAGGCATGTTTCTAGAACAGTTTTGTCTGCGAAATACAGTGGTGCTATTTATTTGTCTGTATCTGGTCAATACAAGCCCAAAAAACGCAATTTGTAAATATGACGTCATGAGTTACCCATACTTTAGATGTCATAAGATGTCAAGAATGGTGATATCATTCTGAAATTTGGTATGGTAGTTTCTCATATGCGGTTCTCTGACATATTCCGGCTTTTTAATATCTTTGAAAAATTCCACTTTGTGGTCATTTTCCCCCAAACAAAATCTTTTTTTGCATTTTTGGGGGTCAAAAACCAAAATGTTCACAAATCCGAGATCGTCATGTTGTATCCCTTGCCATTTGCTATCTTTTGACGTTTTTGGATTGCATTTTGTTTAAAATATGGCATTTGTACGGTTACGGTTTGTTACATTTTAGCTGATTTTGGTGTAAAACTCGTGTGTAGTGACGTCACTAAATTCACTATAACTCGACATTTTTCGACGGAGTTGCTTTATTTTTTCACAGAAGACGTAAACGTGATTTGGAAGAAGGTACCCGAAGTTTCTAGTTGATAGCGCTATTGGTTTTTGAGCTATTACGAATATTCATCAGGGGGTGTTTAGCGCCCCCCCCCCTCCAGTCAATGGCGGGTTAAGAGTCTATAGCGTACACAACACTCACAGCCACCGAAGCAAGAGGTCATCACGACCTGAACTGACTTAAACTAAAATGACGTCTTCATTTCGAACGTCACAAATCTTGTACCTGGTTCGCCCAAGGCAGCAAAACACCTCACCACTGAAGAAACGTCGGCAGGCTACACAAAACCCAACCGCAGTTCAGGGATCCCGAGTTGAACCCTATTTGTAACAGGGGGGGGGGCGGATTACTCCCCCCCCCTCATGTTTTTCGCAGATATCTCCAGAACCGTTGGGAGCAGGCCCATGCAATTTTGGGACTTTTCATATAATTGAATATCGCATTTGGAGTCAAAATTTTGAGTTCTTAACCTGAACAGAGGAGGTTCCAGGGCACAGTTTTGGGTGGGTTCGGAGGCGACATTTGGCGATAATACGGAAATGCGACCTTCACACGGGTTTCTTCCTAATTGCCTCAAGTATAAAAGCGTTACATCGGTTTACGGTGATTGCAACAAGTGCAAATTAGTTGATGTTAATGAAATATCATAAAAATTGCATGGCAGAGGTGGTTTCAGGGGCTTGAAAGGGGGGGGGGGGGTTCCAGGAAGTATTCAATGCTTGGCGGGACGCCAATATAGCGATGTAAGGGACATTTATAGCTATCAAGATGTAAAAGATAGCTTCTGCTTCCATTATTTGCATCATTTATTACATATAGAGTTGCAGGGGCGTGTTCAGGCACATGAAAAGGGGGTGACTGGCATGGTGATGACGATATGCCAGCGATAACGGCGCAATAGACGTGTAGCTTATAATGATATATGCACATATGAGGCCATAAAAGGGAATAAAGTCATTTTTGGCAGAGGCGCGCTCAGGAATGGAAGAAAGGGGGTCATATTATTGCAAGGAAACTAAGAGGCATGGGCGTACAATGACATAACATACTGCGGTTTTCGAATGAAACACGCACCACAGGCTACTCTACGAACGATTATTAGATAATAGGCGAGTCCAGGTATGGTCAAAAGGGGGGTAAGCAATATTAATTGAAGTTGTAGTGAAATAGTCACTGTTGACTAGTTAGTATCATAATAGCGGATAATATACGTATCAAAAGGTCTTGTGCCGCCCCAGTGTGGATCCTGGATACGCCTATGATGAAGTACAACATGCAAAAAGGAACTATCTACGATCAGTAACATATTTATAGTGCTGGGTAGCAACTTGTCTGCGGTTAATATTTTTTCCCAATTTGACCTCCCTTTTTCACTAACCTGGTACCGCCTATGGCAAACAAATATGATTTATAACATTTTTTCTAATGTAACAATCACATACCATTTAATTTATCCAAAAAAACACATCAAAAAATGGTTTTATTACGCATTTACGTCACCCCCATATTGAGTGACCTGCACACGCCTATGATTTTTGAATTTGCAAACGTCACCATCATATATCAATTTCCAATTCAATCTCTATCGATTTCTATTGGTTGCGTTAAAATCGGTCGATAAACATGAAAGCTATGTTGGATCAAAAATACCACTAAAATTTGTAGGTTTTCCCCCCCTGTTGCCTCCCTATCCAAAGTTTAGATTGTTTTATTATTTATAAATGTAGATCGTGTTGAGGGGAAGTAAACACCGTTTTATTTTTGAAAATCGGACGGGTAGATCTCGAGATCTCCGGGGGACGGAATCCGCCCCCCCCCCTGTTACAAATAGGGGTAGCCAGGAGCCTGTTACAAATAGGGTTAATTATACTTCGGTAGTAGTGTGCCACTGTGTGTGGTTTTATAAACCACTGTGTGCTCTGGACTAAGTGGTCCCGTGATGGTCCTCGCCCCAGGCGGACGTGAGGGTCGAGTGGGCGAGGCTGACCCGAGCCGGGGCCGAGTGGCGGACCGGCAGTTACGAGCTGAGCTCCTTACAATTGACAGACGCGCGCGATGCCAGTTTGTTACAAACACTACAGGGCAGCAGCACTGCGAAAACACCGCATTACCCGTCAGAAAGCGCAGTTCCGCTCCGTGGCACACACACGCGAAGTCTGTGACCGTACTACCTCAGTTACGAGTGAGCTCACTTTGTGATGACTAGTATACACGTATTCACTTCACCACAGCTCCCGCTGACTTTAACGCAGTCTGTAGACACTGGGACGCGCAAGCTGCGGACGAGCGTGGCGACCGCCGACCACTCTCAGGTACCCATAGTTTGACAGTTTCTATAACTCCACAGATTCTGCAGCTCTGCAGTTCTACAGCTCCAACATGTCCAACAAATCCACCAGCTCTACAGCTCTTGAGCTCCCCATCCCCACAGCTCTGTAGCTCACATACAACATCCCCAACAGCGACTGCTGCTGCGGTTCCAGTCGAGATTCTCCTTCCATCGCAGCCGTTCAGGTCACACTGTCACTGCCAGGTCACGCAATGTCCACCGCTGGTGCCGGTGGCGACGACGGTGTCGGCGGCGGTGCCGGCGTCAGGTGCGGTCTGCGGCAGATGTGAGCTGCCTACCCGCTCCACAGTCCACGGTCTGATGTGTGTCCAGCACCTCTCCGGCCGGCACGCCGTACCCCGCCTCCAGGCCGTGTGGGTTGGACAGGATCCTGAGCACACAGGGACAGCAGGGTCAGTCACATGTGCACACAACCACACGAAAAGGGACACACGCTGACACACGCAGAGGCGCTTTGGGACAGGCTGACTACTTGATATTAAAGGTAAGTTAGATTCACGATGTCAGCGATATGACTGGAGTTTGGTCACTAATGCAATGCTGTCATAAAATCGTTTATGCTTAGGTATCAGATAGTTAATTACTTCAATGTAATTTTGAACCAATTCGCGGGGATCATCTCTGTCAATTTCATGAACATCAGGTCACGTCATGTCACGTAAGGGCAGCTCATGTCACGTTTTGTCAACTGAGTTCCCACCAGGCCGCTTCCCCACACCCTCCCCCGTCCTCTGACCTGCAGTCGCCGGTGACATCCCCTCATCAGCGCTTTGTCGATGTCCACTCGCTGAAGAAGGCCACAGCCTGGGGCAGGTCGTCCAGCCCCAGCCGCAGCGCGAGCAGGGAGCGGGTCAGCAGGTTGGTGATGTGCAGAGCCAGGGCCGCTGGGTATCGGTCCTCCAACCGCACCATGTATCTGTTGAGTAGGAGGTGACGGTTTAACTGCGTTACCACACGTGCGCACAGAAATGTGCGTGGAGGACTTCGCCAAGGACGTGGAGGACTTCGCCATTTTGAGCATAGTGACCTTTTGTGACATGACCTTGACCTTGACCTTGGCCAACAATCTCACTTTAGCTAATGCGGGATATGTATCATACCTTTGGCAGCACTTTGGGTGAAACTGGTCGCAATCGAAGGCTTTGGATGGAAAGTATGGCCCATAAACTCAAATACGCCGATTTTGACCTTTGACCTGACCGTGACCTGACATTTAACATCACTTTGAAATTGTTGAACATGGTTTAGATTCGTCTCATTGAGAGCTTTCGAATGCCGTCTTGCGCGTCTCGCTGCGATCATTGGTTCGGAATATAACGAGGGGGCGTTTAACGCCCCCCCCCCTTCCCAGTCAATGGCGTTCTGCTCAGACCCAAGTCAATGCCGGGTTAAGGGCCTCTGAAGCAGTGTTCGTCACGGGCCCACCAGCCCGGCCCGGCCCGGCCCAGGCCCATGAACACCAAGCCCAGGCCCGGACCAGGCCCGATCAAATTCATACTATTGAGGCCCAGGCCCGGTCCGGCCCGTTCAGATTAAACATATAATTATTTTCACAAAATTTGCAATAATTATCCTAGCATATTTACTTGTATACTATAAATGTGAAACAATAAACCAACTATGCTAACAAAAAAACACAGCAACAGTGTGTTGCTGTGTAAGTGCACTGCTGGTTAAAATATGTTTGAGCTCTGACCTGAGCTTGTGCGACGCGCGCATTACTTCAAAATTGTCAGGCCCAGGCCCATCCAGAGCCCAGTGATTTCCTTAAAGTTGAGGCCCGGCCCAGGCCCAGCCCATGGCCCATAGGGCCAGCCCATGGCGAACTCTGCTCTGAAGTGATTCAAACTCTCTAAAGACCACTTTGTGTGGTCTTCAAACTCCTAAGGGCCATCAGTAGCGTACCCAAGATTCGCTCCAGAAGGAGGCAATTTTTGCTCAGGGGGCATAATATAGTACCCCCCCCCCCCCAAAAAAAAAAACTCACCGGATTTGACCCACTATATTTTTAAAAGGGCATATTTTCACCATTTTTCTCTTAAAAGAATAAAGAAGCATTCATTTGTTTTCGACCAAAGAGGACACGTACAGACCTTCAGGGGGGGGGGGGGCAATTGCCCCGTTTGCACCCCCCCCCCCCCTTATGTACGCATATGGAGCCCATTAAACGCGCTTGCGGTCTCGTCCCTTTTCGCGCGCCGAAAAGGGCCTCCACAGATGTTTCGGAGGGAGGGGGGGGGGGGGGGGGGGGGGGGGGGGGGCACGTGCCCCCTGTGCCCCCCCCTGGATCCGCTCCTGATGTAAGGTCCGCTAAAAACGGGTTGGCCCCAAAAAAACGGCCGGCTGGATCCGCCCTTGAATCCAATGAGCTATTTATTCTCTGCATTTTGTAATTCATATTTTATGTATCTGTCATGTAATCTTATGTAACTCAGATTAAACATGTAATATGATAAAAAATCTGACATGTAAAATATGCTTATGTCTAATGCATATTTTACATGTCTTACCAGTGGCGCACGCAGGATTCCATTTTTTTTTGGGAGGGGGGGGGGGGTCAGAACCCTAAGAGACCCAGAACCCAGACCCAGACCCAGGTCAGAACCCAGAACCCTACTTTTTTGGGGGGCCCCCTTGTGTGCGGGCCACCAACTGTATTTTTTAATAAATAGAAAATTTCGCGGATTTCGGTCACTTGTTTTTGAGCGGGCCCCCTGCAGCATGGGATCTGAGACATGATAATTATCTTGTCGATTTAATGAAGATCAAGATGTCGATTATCTTGTCGACACGCCGATTTAAATGAAACTTACGGATATTGTACAACACCACGCGGTGCATCTGAAAATCATAGTGCCTGTTCATGACATTTCCAAATTTGACCTCCAGAGCCCCTCAAACCTAAAGAATGACCCCCTCTCCCATGTTAACATGTGGTCATTCAGAAGACAATACGTGAAAAAGAAACGCACATATTACAAAGCAACTTTGCATCCTCATACAAAAAGGTGGTCCGCAGATTTCCAGAAAGTGTCATTACGTGACACTCAAAAATACAGCCCACAGAGGCAGTCAAGTTCTCCACTTATTTGCAATCATTCACATTCAGCAAATTGGTGGAACACGCCGATTTAAACGAAACTTACGGACATTGTACAACACCACGCGGTGCATCTGAAAACCATAGTGCCTATTCATGACATTTCCAAATTTGACCTCCAGAGCCCCTCAAACCTAAAAAATGACCCCATCTCCCATGTTAGCATGCAGTCATTCAGAAGACAATAAGTAAAAAAGAAACGCACATATTAGGTAGCGACTGTGCATCCTCACAGAGAAAGGTTGTCCGCATATATCAAGAAAGTGTCAATACGTGACACTCAAACATATTTTCCCCAGAGACTCTCAGACATTCAACGTCCTTTCATTATCGATATGCAAAACTACACAACTTCATTTCATTATCGATATGGAAAATACACATTCACATTCGCCGAATTGGTGGAACACGCCGATTTAAACGAAACTTACGGACATTGTACAACAGCACGCGGTGCATCTGAAAATCATAGTGCCTATTCATGACATTTCCAAATTTGACCTCCAGAGCCCCTCAAACCTAAAAAATGACCCCCTCTCCCATGTTAACAAGCAGTCATTCAGAAGACAATAAGTGAAAAAAATCAACCCACAGTGCCGTTGGGTCGTGGCAAAACCTGACGGTCAGCTCATTCAAACTCCCAACAAACAGAGGCGCTCGAGAGGATGTGCCTGGCTCCTTCAATGGCAGGGGGAGCACCGATGAGCGGACCAGATGCACCTGCGGCCAGGGGCTCCGCCACATCCTCCCAAACATTTTTGGACTTCAGAATGCCTCCGGGCTCCGCCCCCCCCCAACTTTCGGTAGGTGTCGGAGCTCTTGCCTGCGGCAATGGCCCCACTCCAGACAACACTAGAAGTTGTTTTTGTGAGTGCCGATGCACCAGGCTACCAAATAACCAACCTCTGAGAAGCACGATTCGGCTAAAATTGAAGTACCTATAAGCAGGGCTGCGGAGCCGACATAATTTTAGCAACTCCAACTCCGACTCCGACTCCGACTCCGACTAAGACTAAGACTCCAACTCCAACTCAGACTCCGGCCTATATCCGTTCTCCAACCGCATGCTAAGCAATATCTGCAATGTCATCAATTTTCCGTTTGTTTTTATTCTTAACAGCATGGAAAACAATGCTACGCCGCCCGAGCACGGGCGCGGCGTGCCGGCCGCGCGTCCAGCCCAGTCGCGCTCGCCTCCAGGCGCCGGAATAAAATGAAGATAAGAACGTGAGACCGACACCACTGTGTATGTCTCGTCGAGACGCGTCCGACATTGCGCAGCACGACATACCTGGTTCACCACATGACCTTAAATTACCTTGACCCGAGGTCAAATTTTGTTTCGTTTTTATAAGTTTCGTTTAAATCGGCGTGTTCCACCAATTTACTGAATGGGAATGATTTAAAATAAGTGGAAAACTTGACGGCCTCTGAGGGCTGTATTTTTGAGTGTCACGTATTGACACTTTCTGAAAATCTGCGGACAATCTTTTGTATGAGGATGCAAATTTGCTAAGTAATATGTGCATTTCTTTAAATACGTTTGAGTGTCACGTATTGACACTTTCTGGAAATCTGCGAACCACCTTTCTGTATGAGGATGCAAAGTCTCTAGCTAATTTGTGCGTTTCTTCTTCACTTATTGTCTTCTGAATAACGGCATGTTAACATGGGGAGGGGGTCATTTTTTAGCTTTGGAGGTCAAATTTGGAAATGTCATGAATAGGCACTATGATTTTCAGATGCACCACGTGGTGTTGTACAATTTCGGTAAGTTTTGTTTAAATCAGCGTGTTCCACCAATTTGATGAATGTGAAGGATTGAAAATAAGTGGAAAACTTGACGGCCTCTGAGGGCTGTATTTTTTAGTTTCACGTATTGACACTTTCTGGAAATCTGCGGACAATCTTTCTGTATGAGGATGCACAGTTGCTAAGTAATATGTGCGTTTATTTTTCACTTATTGTCTTCTGAATGACTGCATGTTAACATGGGAGAGGGGGTCATTTTTTTTAGGTTTGAGGGGCTATGAAGGTCAAATTTGGAAATGTCATGAATAGGCACTATGATTGTCAGATGTACCGCGTGGTGTTGTACAATGTCCGTAAGTTTTGTTTAAATCGGCGTGTTCTACCAATTCGGCGAATGTGAATGTGTAGTTTTTCATATCGATAATGAAATGAATTTGTGTAATTTTACATATCGATAATGAAAGGACGTTGAATGTCTTGACAGTCTCTGGGGAAAATATGTTTGAGTGTCACGTATTGACACTTTCTGGAAATCTGCGGACAATCTTTCTGTATGAGGATGCAAAGTTGCTAAGTAATATGTGCGTTTTTTTTCACTTATTGTCTTCCGAATGACTGCATGTTAACATAGGAGAGGGGGTCATTTTTTAGCTTTGAGGGGCTCTGGAGGTCACATTTGGAAATGTCATGAATAGGCACTATGATTTTCAGCTGCACCGCGTGGTGTTGTACAATGTTCGTAAGTTTCGTTTAAATCGGCGTGTTCCACCAATTCGGCGAATGTGAATGTGCATTTTTTCCATATCGATAATGAAATGAAGTTGTGTAGTTTTGCATATCGATAATGAAAGGACGTCGAATGTCTGACAGTCTCTGGGAAAATATGTTTGAGTGTCACGTATTGACACTTTCTGGAAATCTGCGGACAACCTTTCTGTATGAGGATGGAAAGTGGCTAGGTAATATGTGCGTTTCTTTTTCACTTATTGTCTTCAGAATGACTGCATGTTAACATAGGAGAGGGGGGCATTTTTTAGGTTTGAGGGGCTCTGGAGGTCAAATTTGGAAATGTCATGAATAGGCACTATGATTGTCAGATGTACCGCGTGGTGTTGTACAATGTCCGTAAGTTTCGTTTAAATCGGCGTGTTCCACCAATTCGGCGAATGTGAATGTGTAGTTTTTCATATCGATAATGAAATGAAGTTGTGTAGTTTTGCATATCGATAATGAAACGACGTTGAATGTCTGACAGTCTCTTGGGAAAATATGTTTGAGTGTCACGTATTGACACTTTCTGGAAATCTGCGGACAACCTTTCTGTATGAGGATGGAAAGTGGCTAGGTAATATGTGCGTTTCTTTTTCACTTATTGTCTTCTGAATGACGGCATGTTAACATAGGAGAGGGGGTCATTTTTTAGGTTTGAGGGGCTCTGGAGGTCAAATTTGGAAATGTCATGAATGGGCACTATGATTTTCAGATGTACCGCGTGGTGTTGTACAATGTCCGTAGATTTCGTTTAAATCGGCGTATTCCACCAATTCGGCGAATGTGAATGTGTAGTTTTGCATATCGATAATGAAATGAAGTTTTGTTGTTTTGCATATCGATAATGAAAGGACGTTGACTGTCTGACAGCCTCTGGGGAAAATACGTTTGAGTGTCACGTATTGACACTTTCTGGAAATCTGCGGACATCCTTTATGTATGAGGATGCAAAGTCTCTAGCTAATTTGTGCGTTTCTTTTTAACTTATTGTCTTCTGTATGACTGCATGTTAACATGGGATAGGGGGTATTTTTTAGCTTTGAGGGTCTCCAGAGGTCAAATTTGGAAATGTCATGAATAGGCACTATGATTTTCAGCTGCACCGCGTGGTGTTGTACAATGTTCGTAAGTTTCGTTTAAATCGGCGTGTTCCACCAATTTGATGAATGTGAATGATTGAAAAGAAGTGGAAAACTTGACGGCCTCTGAGGGCTGTATTTTTGAGTGTCACGTATTGACACTTTCTGGAAATCTGCGCATAATCTTTCTGTATGAAGATGCACAGTTGCTAAGTAATATGTGCGTTTATTTTTCACGTATTGTCTTCTGAATGACTGCATGTTAACATGGGAGAGGGGGTCATTTTTAGGTTTGAGGGGCTCTGAAGGTCAAATTTGGAAATGTCATGAATAGCCACTATGATTTTCAGATGCACCGCGTGCTGTTGTACAATGTCCGTAAGTTTTGTTTAAATCGGCGTGTTCTACCAATTCGGCGAATGTGAATGTGTAGTTTTTCATATCGATAATGAAATGAATTTGTGTAATTTTACATATCGATAATGAAAGGACGTTGAATGTCTTGACGGTCTCTGGGGAAAATATGTTTGAGTGTCACGTATTGACACTTTCTGGAAATCTGCGGACAATATTTCTGTATGAGGATGCGAAGTTGCTAAGTAATATGTGCGTTTCTTTTTCACTTATTGTCTTCTGAATGACTGCATGTTAACATAGGAGAGGGGGGGGGGGGCATTTTTTAGGTTTGAGTTGCTCTGGAGGTCAAATTTGGAAATGTCATGAATAGGCACTATGATTTTCAGATGTACCGCGTGGTGTTGTACAATGTCCGTAAGTTTCGTTTAAATCGGCGTGTTCCACCAATTCGGCGAATGTGAATGTGTAGTTTTTCATATCGATATTGAAATGAAGTTGTGTAGTTGTCTTCTGAATGACTGCATGTTAACATGGGAGATGGGGTCATTCATGGGAGATGGGGTCATTGGGGCCTCCGAATGTTTTTGGCCGCAGGCGGATCCAAGAGGGGCCAAAGCGGCCAAGCCTCTCAAACCGCCTGAAATGGGCAACACATTGACACGTTTCCTATTTCAAAAGAAATTCTACGCAGCTTTTACTAAGAACAGTGTGTTTTAAATCACCTCTTTATGTATAAAAATGCGAAATCTATTGAATTTTTAACATATTTACAATGTTTGATTTTTAGGGCTTTTTCCGAAAAGATGGTTGTTTTTAATTGATTTATTTTCCATGTTTTTTAGGGGTCAAAAACCAAAGTTTTCACAAATCCGAGAATCTATTTTGTAGCCCATGACATTTACTTTTTTTCTGACGTTTTATTGAATTTTGTCCCAAATATAGACGTATGTGTATGATCTCTTAAAGTTTAGATGATTTTGTCTTCGCCGAACTCGTGTGTAGTGACGTCACTAAATTCGTTATATCTCAATTTTTCCCGCAAAATTGCTTCATTTATGCACCTAAGACGTAAAATTGGTGTAGGACAAGGTACCCAAAGTTTCACGTTGATATCGCTATTGGGTTTTGAGCTATTGCGAATATTCGTCAGGGGGAGATATTTCCCCCCCTCAATGACAGGTTAACATTGCCGTTTTACTAAGTAAGGGTTCCAAGTAAGGAATCGGGCCCTCTGGCGGATGCAGACCGGCCCAAAACGTTGGTTTGAGGGGCCGTCCGACAGAATTCCAAAACTCATGAGATTTTGTCTGTTTTTGTATTATGAATTGATTATAAATACTGACCTTTGTACAAGTTGCCTAGAATTTCTTAAAAATGTGTTCGTTCGGCCGCTGGCGGATCCAGGGGGAGGGGGCAACAGGGGAGAATGCCCCCTCCCCCACATGAATCGGGCGGGGGAGGCATTCAATACAAGTATGCCCCTTCCCCCTCAGGTTCCCAATTTATCGTAAAATCGTAAAAATTGTCTTTGCAGCAGTGAAAATGCAACTATCTACAGTCAAAAACCGGAAAATTTCGCGCCGCTTCGCGGCATGACACAAGTTTCGC
Source organism: Chirona hameri (assembly GCA_036785665.1). Taxonomy (NCBI): domain Eukaryota; kingdom Metazoa; phylum Arthropoda; class Thecostraca; order Balanomorpha; family Balanidae; genus Chirona; species Chirona hameri. Next base: position 107,008 of record JAXIVJ010002255.1, read on the forward strand.
AATTGCTTATACAAATTTGAAAAATGGGAAAATGAATTCCATGAAGTGCCTGGCAGAGACTCTCCTTGGCGGTAATTGTTGGCACTGGCGGATCCAGGGGGAGGGCATCAGGGGCAAATGCCTCCCCGCACAGGAATCTGGGAGGGGCATTCAATGCCAGTATGCCCCCTGCGTGTTCCCTGCTCGAAAGTGAAAAAAACAATGATCTTAGGAGCAAACTTCATAAAAACGGAAGTTTTTTTTCTCGAGCGATTGAATTTTAAGTTTTTATGTATCGCTTGCTTTCCATGATAGACAAAACAGCGCACCTGATGCAATTCAAGGAGCCCAGTGACCAGTGACCGCGCCCCGGTGAGGTGGGGTCAGAATCTGTCTCCTCACGGATTTTCTCAATAACTTGAAAACTATGATATCAACGTCAAACTTTCAGTACCTTATGCTGGATTAATTATACGTCTTCTCACCAAATTCCTATGCAATTGATGTAGTATTTTGGGAGATAATGACGTTGACGTCATGGCATGCCATTTTTGGTGGGAAAATGATAAATGCTTAACCCTATTTGTAACAGGCTCCTGGCTACCCCTATTTGTAACAGGGGGGGGCGGATTCCGCCCCCCCCGGAGATCTCTAGATCTACCCGTCCGATTTTCAAAAATGAAACGGTGTTTGGTTCCCCTCAACACGATCTACATTTCTAAATAATACCAAAATCTAAATTTTGGATAGGGGGGCAACAGGGGGGCAAAAACCACAAATTTTTGTGGTATATTTGATCCAACATAGGTTTCATGTTTATCGACCGATTTTAACACAACCAATAGGAATCGATAGAGATTGAATTGCAAATTGATATATAACGGTGACGGTGGAAAATTCAAAAATCATAGGCGTGTGCAGGTCACTCAATATGGGGGTGAAGTAAATGCGTAATAAAACCATTTTTTATGTTTTTTTTAATAAATGAAATGGTATGTGATTGTGACATTAGACAAAACAGTTATAAATCATATTTTTTGCCATAGGCGGTACCAGGTTAGTGAAAAAGAGAGGTCAAATTGGAAAAAAATATTAACCGCAGACAAGTTACTACCCAGCACTATCAATATGTTACTGATCGTAGATAGTTCCTTTTTGAATGTTCTACTTAATCATAGGCGTATCCAGGATCCAAACTGGGGCGGCGCAAGACCTTTTTATAAGTATATTATCCGCTATTATGATACTAACTAGTCAACAGTGACTATTTCACTTACAACTTCAATTAACATTGCTTCCCACCCTTTTTACCCTACCTGGACTCGCCTATTATCTTATAATCGTTCGTAGAGTAGCCTGTGGTGCGTGTTTCATCCGAAAAATGCAGTATGTTATGTCATTGTACGCCCATGCCTCTTAGTTTCCTTGCAATAATATGACCCCCTTTTTCCATTCCTGAGCGCGCCTCTGCAAAAATTATTTTATTCCCTTTTCTGGCCTCATATGTGCATATATCATTATAAGCTAAACGTCTATTGCGCCGTTATCGCTGGCATATCGTCATCACCATGTCAGTCACCCCCCTTTTCATGTGCCTGAACACGCCCCTGAAACTCTATATGTAATACATTATGCAAATAATGTAAGCAGAAGCTATCTTTTACATCTTGATAGCTATAAATGTCCCTTACATTGCTCTATTGGCTTCCCGCCAAGCATTGAATACTTCCTGGAAACCCCCCTTTTCAAGCCCCTGAAACCGCCTCTGCCATGCTATTTTTATGATATTTAAATAACATCAACTAATTTGCACTTGTTGCAATCACCGTAAACCGATGTAACTCCTTAATACTTGAGGCAGTTAGGAAGAAACCGTGAAGATCGCATTTCCGTATTATCCCCAAATGTCGCCTCCGAACCCACCCGAAACTGTGCCCTGGAACCGCCTCTGTTCAGGTTAAGAACTCAAAATTTTAACTCCAAATGCGATATTTAATTCTATGAAAAGTCCCAAAATTTCATGAGCCTGCTCCCAGCCGTTCTGTAGATATCTGCGAAAAACATGAGGGGGGGGGGCGGAATCCGCCTCCCCCTGTTACAAATAGGGTTAAACAATCGTAGAAAATAGAGTTTTGAAGAAGAAAAAAATGTAAAAAATTAAAAGAAAGGAAATGACATTCTCTTCAAAATGGCTATCTCGGATTCGCGAATATTTGTCATTTAAACCCTCAAAAAAACCTAACCTATCTTTTTCGGAAAAAATCCATAAAATCAATTTTTGTGAATTTTTAAAGTAAATTTCTTAAATTTCTTAAGCTCGAATACCAAAATAAGGTGACCGACCCAAATCCGCAGAGTAAAAATGGGTGTACCTTTTAGCCACAAAAAGATCCCCCCACGGAGAGAGGCTGGATCCGCCAGTGTGTTCGCCCCCCCCCAACCGTTTTGAGAAATCGACACCGCTGATAGCACGACATTTAAATGCTTTTCAACGACTTGCATATCACATAGCATGCATCTACGTCAGAACTGTCGCACCAGAGTTCGGGTCAATTTACAGTTGTCTTGTGCGGCTACTTTGCAACACTTCAGGTCGTGATGTTTATGATAAAAATGCGGAGAATCTCCGCAAGACAATCGTGAATGCATCAGACAGCATCTTATGCAAGCTCATATTGATGTAAGACATCTGAATCCCAGGGAAAGTAGATACACAATTATGTACGCTAAATGCCGCTGCCCGCCCAATGTGCGACGGTGCCGTGCCCTGCCGACCAATGGTAGACATCTGATGCTTTTTCATCATCTGAAGTTTTCGTTTAAACTCCATATTTTGACTGATTTTGCCAACAAATTCATTTGCGGATTTGCGGTGGTGTCTAAATAAACACGGAATAGTTGTAGTGCAATGCAGATGTGTCTTATGTTGTGAAATGCAATGCAATATACAACACAAATAGTTGGTTTTGTTTGTTGCAAAATTGCAAGTTTGTTTTGGCTATTACGAATGTTCTTTAGGGTATACTATTTGCCTCTTCCCTCATTCAATAGTGTGTTATCTCTCGCCACGCTGGCCAGTCAGTCAGTCGCCCATGCTAACGCAATGCCTTTATCGCAGTGACATTTTTGGACGGGGTTCTATACATGCAGACCAGTGTGTTGTACTGTACCCTGGCTGAGCTCTGAGCGCGCGAGATGCAGATCGTTAGACAGTGGACAAGTTTCACGTTGTGGGTTTTTTGGCTTTTTTAAAAAAATATATAATATACTAAACTTCAGTCATTTTGTCGAAAGATGCATAGTTGCAGTAAAAACAAATTAGGGAAGTTTGCACAAATCCATTGTTAACAAATGTTCTTGATGCGCAAACGGTCGTGACGTCATACATGATGTTTGGCCCAATTTGGCCATGGTTGATCATCTGCCGTAACGATGACCGTAACCATGTTCTCGGGGGCGTATTTTTGCAACGACTCAATGAATGTGTTTGAAAATTTGCACACAAGAATGTTGGTATGTTACAAGTATCATATTTAAGTTCTGAAACTTTCAAACGTCAGTTTCATGAGCAGCCTACGCCAACGTTCAACACTGTTGTCACATTTTAAACAAGCAGACAATGCTTGTATACTTGTATGGCCTTGAGGCAATTCACCTCAGTTTCCACCACTGTGCGAACACTAATGTAATGATTGAGCGCGTGCCTTTGGTCAAGTTAAACTTCCATGTATAACGAATATTTTTAAGATATACAATTACTTCTCGGCTTCGTACGTATGCAGAAGTCTACGATAAAAGTGCTTGGCTTGCCAAGCAATCAACAGGTAGTTGGCATTATGCGAGGTAGGCGGCATTATGCGAGGCACGTGAGAGCTTTTATAGGGCAGTAGGGCCACTTCTGCATGGCCACGACAATAACGCCACTTCTGCGAGCCGCAGCACACCACAGCTTTCGTGTCTTGTTTGACATCGGAAGGCCGATGAATACCGCATTTGGTGCAGTTATTGTTGCGTTTTTACATTTCTGAACGAAACAATAGTAATATATCCCTTTTCCGTCCATTTTTACCACTACATCAACTAATCACAAGCTGAATCTTCGAAAAAATACCAGCTCACCTTAATAGCGTTCATCGGACGACTGGATCATCATGTGTGACGTCACACGATTATGACCAATTAGAGGGCAACACTATACATAGAGTTATTAGTTTTTTTAAGGTATTTATACAACTTTTTGACAGCGGCCCGGGACATCGGATGATCGGCGCGGAAATTTGTGTTGCGTGCATTAGTCGGGTCACTGTGGCAGTCTGTTCCTGCCGCCAATACACGCTGTCGGCCGGCTCCACGGGGTCACTGTTGTGCTCAGTGCGGCAGTCGCGCCTCCGTTCCTGCCGTCAATACACGCTGTCGGCCGGCTCTACGGGGTCACTGTTGTGCTCAGTGTGGCAGTCGCGCATCTGTTCCTGCCGTCAATACACGCTGTCGGCCGGCTCCACGGGGTCACTGTTGTGCTCAGTGTGGCAGTCGCGCCTCCGTTCCTGCCGTCAATACACGCTGTCGGCCGGCTCCACGGGGTCACTGTTGTGCTCAGTGTGGCAGTCGCGCATCTGTTCCTGCCGTCAATACACGCTGTCGGCCGGCTCCACGGGGTCACTGTTGTGCTCAGTGTGGCAGTCGCGCCTCCGTTCCTGCCGTCAATACACGCTGTCGGCCGGCTCCACGGGGTCACTGTTGTGCTCAGTGTGGCAGTCGCGCATCTGTTCCTGCCGTCAATACACGCTGTCGGCCGGCTCCACGGGGTCACTGTTGTGCTCAGTGTGGCAGTCGCGCATCTGTTCCTGCCGTCAATACACGCTGTCGGCCGGCTCCACGGGGTCACTGTTGTGCTCAGTGTGGCAGTCGCGCATCTGTTCCTGCCGTCAATACACGCTGTCGGCCGGCTCCACGGGGTCACTGTTGTGCTCAGTGTGGCAGTCGCGCATCTGTTCCTGCCGTCAATACACGCTGTCGGCCGGCTCCACGGGGTCACTGTTGTGCTCAGTGTGGCAGTCGCGCCTCCGTTCCTGCCGTCAATACACGCTGTCGGCCGGCTCCACGGGATCACTGTTGTGCTCAGTGTGGCAGTCGCGCATCTGTTCCTGCCGTCAATACACGCTGTCGGCCGGCTCCACGGGGTCACTGTTGTGCTCAGTGTGGCAGTCGCGCCTCCGTTCCTGCCGTCAATACACGCTGTCGGCCGGCTCCACGGGGTCACTGTTGTGCTCAGTGTGGCAGTCGCGCATCTGTTCCTGCCGTCAATACACGCTGTCGGCCGGCTCCACGGGGTCACTGTTGTGATCAGTGTGGCAGTCGCGCATCTGTTCCTGCCGTCAATACACGCTGTCGGCCGGCTCCACGGGGTCACTGTTGTGGTCAGTGTGGCAGTCGCGCATCTGTTCCTGCCGTCAATACACGCTGTCGGCCGGCTCCACTGTCGACAACATCGTCTTTTTTATGAAAAATAATATG
>JAXIVJ010002256.1:0-7500 GCA_036785665.1 Chirona hameri
GTGTACGATATCCAAGGTGTATACGCACTTTCGAAATCATCGAAATTATATAGAAATCAAATAATCTAAATCGTATAGTGACTTTATCATTTGGTGGAAACCAGCACATATAAGTTTGTGTCGTATCTAAAGCCCTCTGATCTATGATAGCTTTGAATGAAAGTGTCTGGTGTTTTTAGTAGGATGACACTGAATTCCTTTGGAAACTGTGAACCACGTGCTGTCGTTACGCTGTCGCCAGCATCGACAGTTGTGAACGGCTGCTACCTCGACCCAGCGCCCCCGCTGGGCCTGGACGGGTCCGGGTATACCCGGAATTTGACCCGAACCTGACTCGAGCCGGACGCGCCTGGGACGTCACGCCTGGCTGACCTGCGGCGATGTTGCTCCGCCTGCGTCGCCTGCGTCGCGCCTGCCATCTCCGGCACCCCCTACTGCGCGAGACGCTGGCCGAGCTGCTCGGGACGGCCACGCTCGTGGTGAGTAGTGCTCTGTATAGTGACGTGTAGTGAGTAGTGATCGGTGTAGTGACGTGTGGTGAGTAGTGCTCGGTATAGTGACGTGTGGTGAGTAGTGATCGGTATAGTGACGTGTGGTGAGTAGTGCTCGATATAGTGACGTGTGGTGAGTAGTGCTCGGCATAGTGACGTGTGGTGAGTAGTGCTCGGTATAGTGACGTGTGGTGAGTAGTGATCTGTGTAGTGACGTGTGGTGAGTAGTGATCTGTGTAGTGACGTGTGGTGAGTAGTGCTCGGTGTAGTGACGTGTGGTGAGTAGTGCTCGGTATAGTGACGTGTGGTGAGTAGTGATCGGTATAGTGACGTGTGGTGAGTAGTGCTCGGTATAGTGACGTGTGGTGAGTAGTGATCGGTGTAGTGACTGTGGTGAGTAGTGCTCGGTATAGTGACGTGTGGTGAGTAGTGCTCTGTATAGTGACGTGTGGTGAGTAGTGCTCTGTATAGTGACGTGTGGTGAGTAGTGCTCGGTATAGTGACGTGTGGTGAGTAGTGCTCGGTATAGTGACGTGTGGTGAGTAGTGCTCTGTTTAGTGACGTGTGGTGAGTAGTGCTCGGTATAGTGACTGTGGTGAGTAGTGATCGGTGTAGTGATGTGTGGTGAGTAGTGCTCGGTTTAGCGATGTGTGGTGAGTAGTGCTCGATATAGTGACGTGTGGTGAGTAGTGCTGGGTATAGTGACGTGTGGTGAGTAGTGTTCGGTATAGTGGCATGTGGTTAGTAGTGCTCTGTATAGTGACGTGTGGTGAGTAGTGCTCTGTATAGTGACTGTGGTGAGTAGTGCTCGGTATAGTGACGTGTGGTGAGTAGTGCTCGGTGTAGTGACTGTGTGGTGAGTAGTGTTCGGTATAGTGACTGTGTGGTGAGTAGTGCTCGATATAGTGGCGTGTGGTGAGTAGTGCTCCGTGTAGTGACGTGTGGTGAGTAGTGATCGGTGTAGTGACGTGCTGTGAGTAGTGTTCTGTGTAGTGACTGTGGTGAGTAGTGATCGGTATAGTGACTGTGGTGAGTAGTGATCGGTGTAGTGACGTGTGGTGAGTAGTGCTCGGTATAGTGACTGTGGTGAGTAGTGCTCGGTATAGTGACTGTGGTGAGTAGTGCTCGGTATAGTGACTGTGAGTAGTGCTCAGTATAGTGATGTGTGGTGTGTAGTGATCGATATAGTGACTGTGGTGAGTAGTGCTCGATATAGTGACGTGTGGTGAGTAGTGCTCGGTATAGTGACGTGTGGTGAGTAGTGCTCGGTATAGTGACTGTGGTGAGTAGTGCTCGGTATAGTGACGTGTGGTGAGTAGTGCTCGGTATAGTGACTGTGGTGAGTAGTGCTCGATATAGTGACGTGTGGTGAGTGGTGATCTGTGTAGTGACGTGTGGTGAGTAGTGTTCCGTGTAGTGACTGTGGTGAGTAGTGCTCGGTATAGTGACTGTGGTGAGTAGTGCTCGATATAGTGACGTGTGGTGAGTAGTGCTCGGTATAGTGACGTGTGGTGAGTAGTGCTCGGTATAGTGACGTGTGGTGAGTAGTGCTCGATATAGTGACGTGTGGTGAGTAGTGCTCGGTATAGTGACGTGTGGTGAGTAGTGCTCGGTATAGTGACGTGTGGTGAGTAGTGCTCGGTATAGTGACTGTGGTGAGTAGTGATCTGTGTAGTGACGTGTGGTGAGTAGTGCTCCGTGTAGTGACTGTGGTGAGTAGTGCTCGGTATAGTGACTGTGGTGAGTAGTGCTTGATATAGTGACGTGTGGTGAGTAGTGCTCGGTATAGTGACGTGTGGTGAGTAGTGCTCGGTATAGTGACGTGTGGTGAGTAGTGCTCGGTATAGTGACGTGTGGTGAGTAGTGCTCGGTATAGTGACGTGTGGTGAGTAGTGCTCGATATAGTGACGTGTGGTGAGTAGTGCTCGGTATAGTGACGTGTGGTGAGTAGTGCTCGGTATAGTGACGTGTGGTGAGTAGTGCTCGGTATAGTGACTGTGGTGAGTAGTGCTCGATATAGTGACGTGTGGTGAGTAGTGCTCGGTATAGTGACGTGTGGTGAGTAGTACTCGGTATAGTGACGTGTGGTGAGTAGTGCTCGGTATAGTGACGTGTGGTGAGTAGTGATCGGTATAGTGACGTGTGGTGAGTAGTGCTCGGTATAGTGACGTGTGGTGAGTAGTGATCTGTGTAGTGATTGTGGTGAGTAGGGCTCGGTATAGTGACTGTGGTGAGTACTGAGTAGTGCTGGCTATAGTGTCTATGTCGTGAATAGTGTTCGGTACAGCGACTTTGTTGTGTGTAGTGCTCGGTATAGTGACGTTATTGTGGGTAGTGTTTGTTATAATGACTTTGTGGTGAGTAGTTCTCGGCATAATTACTATTTGGGGAATAGTGCTTTGGTATAGCTAGCGACTGTGGTAAATAGTGTTCAGTATAGTGTCTTTATGGGATAAAGCGTTCGATACAGTGACCGTGTGGACTGGGGACTGGGGAACTGGTGTAAGGATTTTTTTCCGTAAGAGGTATATGATATTTAGGTACATACCATTCTGTAGCCTAGGGCATAAGATACCGGACACCGAGTAAGGTGAGGTCAGTAGTGCCACCATATAACCCAGGTCCGGTCAGTTTAATAGTGTTACTACGCAACCCTGTTCAGGTCAGGTCAGGTCAGTGGTGTCGCCACGTAACCCAGGTCAGGTCAGGTCAATGATGCTACCACGTAACCTCGGTCAGGTCCGGTCAAGTCAGGTCAGGTCAGTGATGCGTGTTGTGCAAGCCTCTAAGGTTGCTCATAAAGTTGGGCACAAAACATATGCATATGGAGAATATGATCGGTTTCCTGTAGTCAACGCATTCAGCAAAGCATCAGCACGGATTGACCTCGGCTGACTGGCTTGTGCCGGCGAACATGCATGTTGTCGGGCTGTGATCGGAGTGGCAACACAATCGGACACTGTTCGTCACGGTCTGCTCGTGTTGCCTCCCGTCCTACCAACGGCTAGGGATGAAATGGCACGCTAAATGGAGTGTGAACAGTGGGCCTGGACCAACCATTAGCCGTCGAGTGGAGACGGTAAAGTCAACGAGAAATTCCTGAACGATTGCGGAGCATTTTTCATTCATGATATGAGAAATAGCGCGTGTTAACTGGACCGTATTTTGCGTGAATGGTTTCCATGACTGTATTTCCAAGTATTGTTGATAGATAAACATCTACATGTTGTTTTATCTTAACCCGCGAGCCACTGGGAAGGGGAAAGGGATGTCAACAAAATCTAAAAAATGGAGTTATAATGCATCACGAGAAAATGACGTCATAGTGACATCACTTCCAACAGATTTCCAGCCAAATTAGGCCGTACATGAACAAATTGTAGAAAATACAGTTTTAAAGATAACTACACTTCATACATCACTTAACAGCTAATGAACAGTACTATCAAACTGCTATCTCGAAATTTACATTTATTGCATGACGGGATTTGCAAAAAAAATCTGAAAGTCAAAATTATATTTTTTTTCTCCAAATATTTTAGAAGTTTGTGATCATTTTTATATATAAAAAAACTGAATATATATAGTAGACACTAGTGTTGTGAATATGTGCAGCGAGTTTCAAGTCAATGTCTTCAACGGCTACTAACTTATGATCTTTCAAAGCTAATAAAATGGTCACATAGTTTATGGCAGAGCTTACAATACATTGCTAAGATCTTGATTACGTCAATAATTGACATGAACAGTAACAAAAGGTAGAAGCGGTGTTAAGTAAGGCTACAACATTTGCATTTCAGTCGTATGAATTAGTGTCATAAACTCATACCTACAATTGTGAAAATTGGTGACCTTCACCATGACGTATGACCCATTATTGAGCATTGGGTTGCATATACGAAGTTGTATTTTTAGTGCTCAGGATGATAATTTGGGTTAGAAACATGCATCGCAAAGCATACTGAACCAAAAACTGCAATTTGACCTCTTGACCTGAGATGACCTCACTTAATACAATGTACGGGGATGGTGACATGTGTAGCTTCCGATGTTTGCTACATGTATTAAGGCATCCTATATATTTCACGCCTCTCTAGTTCCATAGTTACGGCAAAACCGTGCGTTATCAGAAACGTTCAAATATTTGTACTTGACCTGACCTGTGACGTCACCGGTGACCTCCAGCTCAACACAATTCATTTGGTGTCAATTAAATTTCCTGGGCTATCGATTTCCGTTTGAGTCAGCGCGATCGTTCTATTGGTTACGAAGATACAAGGGGCTATCCCCCCCCCCCCCCCAGTGAGTCGTGTTACAAAAATACCCCAGTGACTGCCGGGTTAAATGCAAATATCGAATAATTGTGTATGAAATTTGCGATGATTTTTTTTTTGTGACGGTGTTCTGTGGATGCAATAAACCCCACAGGACTGACATATAAAAGAGTTGATGTTTCATATTCCCCTCGTCTCTTAGTCTCAGAGTGGCGACGCCGTGTGTGGTTTGATCACGTCCTTCAAAGTCAACCTTTCCGGTATACGACATGAACCGACGATAACCCTGCCGTTTTTCACGTGTTCAGTTTATCAGTAACTCCACCATCGCCAACAACGTTAACAACCCGGTGGCCGCCGCGGTGAACGTTCCGCTGGGCTGTGTCGCCGCTGTCACCATATCTGTGTTCGCCACCGGTGGGGTATCAGGTAAGAATATCTCACTTCTCGCTCAACTTCTCACCTCTGTTGATTAATTTGTGTCATGAAATAAGATTGTCCGGCATTGGAAGTTAGTTAAGATCCTGATCAGTCCATTATCCGGTGAGATCGAATATCCATTTTGAGGTTGTACCATGGATTTTATTACACCTGAGATCAACATCACGGTACAGACACTCGGATCCCAGATCCACGGTTAGAATTCATGGTGAAATATGGTGTGATCCTCCTGACCTGACCTGACCTGACCTGACCTGACCTGAACCGACTTTGCTGGTGATTTCAGGTGGTCATATTAATCCGGCTGTGACACTTGCGCTGTGTCTCATGGGTCGCTGTGACCTGAACCGTATTCTACCCTTCACCGCCGCTCAGTTCACCGGTGGCTTTATCGGTGCCTGGCTGACTCACGGACTCTTCTTCGGTGAGCAGAGGCGATTCAAATAAGAAGTTTTTCTAACTTTGAGCAAGAGGTAGGAGCTGTGACATCCCCAGGCCCTGGTGTGTTTGCAATGGAATTTGCCCGAGCCAGCGGCTGCGCCGCATGTCGCGCCTTTTCATTTTTGTTCATTTATAATACACATTAAAGGAAACTGTCCGAATCTGTTGTTTTATCGGAACAGTGTGTGTACTGTGGAATCGCTCACTTGTGAAGTCGCTAAATGTTATCTGTTGGCATTGCGTGTGACCAGACTGGTTATTGATTCAACTTTATTTAAACGATTCAATCATGATTCATTTTGGAATCTGAATGATTCAATCACCGTTCGATTCACGGATACAATTTTGAGAATTGATTCCTTCCGATTCAAACAATCAAAACAAATATTTTAATCGATTCACGTTTGATTCAACATTTAAATATCTGAGGTGAATTTATGTCAAATCAATAAAAAATGGAAACATGCATATATATGATCATTAAAACATTGTTACAGCAATAGTATTTCAGTATACATGAATGTAGCCACTGGGACTGCATGTATTTGTACAATTTACTAGTGTACTTGAATCGTTAAATCTTTTGAATCATTCAGCCTTGATTTGATGCGGGTTTTGATTCAATCACGATTCATGAATCATAAGATCTGGTGGTAAATCAATTATGTTTTGATTCAATGCATTTTGATTGAACGATTCCAATCGATTCAATCAGTGTCGAATCAATAACCAGTCTGCGTGTGACATTGCTTGCACTATTTATCCACAGACCTGATTCGGTCAGATCCACAAAGAATGAATCCCGCCTTGTACGGGATATTCTCCACCTACCCGAATGATAACATGTCCACCGGAGGAGCCTTCCTTGATCAGGTAACTATACATGCAAATCTACACCACTTACCTAAAGCAACGTTCATACAGCACATACATATATTTGTTATGAAGACGTTGCTCAGAAATCCATCAAAGAATAGGTTAATAAAGGTGTTTGGCTTCGTCTCCCGACGGACGTGTTCAGGCTGTCAGCGAATGTGCTCGTGTTATGCTATTTGTGCGTGTGTTCAGAGCAGTTCAGTTTGACCTCCCTCGTCATTTTCCAGGTCCTCGGCACGGCCATCCTACTGTTCGGCATCATGGCTGTCACTGACAGGCGCAACATGAACGTGCCGAAGGCCTTCATCCCGATCGCCGTCGGCATCGTGCTGTACGGCGCCATCGCCTGTTCCTGCTCCAACACGGGAGCGGCGCTGAACCCGGCCCGTGACCTGGGGCCGCGTCTCTACTCCTACGTCATCGGCTATGACCAGGTGTTCAGGTGAGGAGATCGTGACCTCGGGCCGGGTCTCTACTCCTACGTCATCGGCTATGACCAGGTGTTCAGGTGAGGAGACCGTGACCTGGGGCCGCGTCTCTACTCCTACGCCATCGGCTATGACCAGGTGCTCAGGTGAGGAGACCGTGACCTCGGGCCGCGTCTCTACTCCTACGTCATCGGCTATGACCAGGTGCTCAGGTGAGGAGCCCGTGACCTCGGGCCGCGTCTCTATTCCTACGTCATCGGCTATGGCCAGGTGTTCGGGTGAGGAGCAGGTCGGGACTCTGAAGTCGCATACCTCTCTGCGGACGGTCAACGTAGGAGTAGAGAGGATCGATCCGTTTCAGCATGTTCAGATGACGTTGGTTGTTGATCTCAGAGTGTTGACGTGCGAGTAAGTCGCTCAGAGCATTTTGTCACAAGGCATACGCTAATTGATTAGTGTTTATATGCAAAGCCACCGTCGGTACCCAGTGGCGGCGGATTGCATTTTCAGATGGGGGGGGGGGGGGCAAAGCAAACTCCAGGGGCCCCC